>JABXWE010051227.1:0-21282 GCA_014611495.1 Limonius californicus | reverse complement strand
TTTCCAGCTTGTACAACCTATTATCGATACTGGAATTTTGTGTTGTAACATTTGAATAAGTAGTTGTTTCCTTTTCTTGTACAGCGGAGGTAGTTGTTAAAACTTCAGGGTTTCTTGTTATAGTGTTAGTATTCTGGGATTCAGTAGGAGGGCTTCTAAGTCTAAGTGGGGGAAACTTCTTCTTTTGTAGTTCTTTGTAGACGGTACAGCCTTTGTAACTAGCTGGGTGATTTCCATCGCATAGTGCACGCCTTAGGTCTTTTCGTTCTTTAATGCTACAGCTTTTGTTACTGTGAAATCCAGCACATTTGACGCATCGTATTTGTCTCGCGCAAAAGTTCTTAGTATGCCCTAGTCTCAGGCAGTTGGAGCACTGGGGTATTTGTCTAGTTTGTCGTACTGGTCCCACGGTGGATTTGCAATATTGCAAATATTTAGTCTCATATATGTTTTTATTGTTTTCTTGGGGTTCCAAATCTAAGAAAAACATCGGAAGAGGTTTCTTGTCGCGTTTACTTTTTACATTATGTATGTTTCTTACGATGTGGCCTTTCTCGGCTATTTCAGCTTTCAACGCATCCAAGCCAACGGTATGATGAAGTCCTTTTAAAACTACTGTAAAGCTTCTTTCGAATACTGAATTTGAAACATATCTAAATATTAAATCCATTACATTTAAGTGTAATCTTTTTTTATTGGGAATTTGAAGATGCCAATTCACAAACCCTCTTACAAACTGTGTTAAGTGTAAATGGTTACTTCCTGGGTCGTTAATAATAATATGCTTTCGAAAAGACGAAAAACTCTTCCTACATGCTATCATAAACAATTTTTGATAGAACACGGTATTTCACCTCTTACATATTTAGTACATATGGGAAAATAAAAAAAAAACTAATTATAAAGAAATTTTTGCATGTTTTTTAACATAAATATAGTCACTACATTCATCTACAACTCGTAATAAATCTAACTATAACAACTTTAAAAATATAGTGGCTTCCACTTTATACAGTTAGTCAAACGATTAATGTACAGTTTCCTTCGTGTGTGGTTCAGTGATGTAGAAAGTTAAAGAATTTTCTGCCTAAGCCCTACACGTAAGCACGAGTAACCGTGGGGAGCAGCATGACAAGTTTCTCTTATTAAAACAAATAATGGGTATCAGATTATTCCAATCAGAGTAAAATTCTAGGTATTGTTAAGGAGATTGGCGATCTACAAAAGTCAAGTTTCTTATACCTAATTGAATAGATTTAAACCAGTTTAATGGCCAGAACACCAATTTAAATTGTTGATTTTATCAAAGCTAGATAATGTTTACAGGCAACAAATTTTAACTCCTATCAGATCGTTTCCATATAAAAAACGTAATTTATTGTCAGTTCAATCGGATTGTTATTATTCTATTTAAATAGCGGTGTAGGTGATGAACTACATGAACTAATTTTACGGGTCGATTCAAATGAACAAGTAGATTTTATCGCTGGACGTTATTTTCCTTCATCCTGATCTTCAGCTTGAACAAGCGGTGATATGAATTTAATTATCGAAAAACTGGACTTTCTAATTAATAGCCTTTTATCTGATACAAGAGGCAAACCTAAAGTTCACTAATATTCTTATTAGAAAGCAGACAAGAATTCTGTAAGTGAATTGACCTATAACCTGTGAGCATTGTGGTCCACCTACTGTGACTTCATGAATCGGAACAGAACTTTCGATCTCGCACGGCCATCTCTGATCGGTAAACATATATTGTCTATTCGGCGATGTCTTGTAATTGACCACGCTTAGGTAAACGGTAACTCACCAAGACACCAATGCTGTATAAATAATGACTCAACCATGAAGGAACTTGTTACTGGATAAGCAGAATAATGTTCCTTATCTAAATATGCTCTCTAAAGTTGTAAGAATAAAAGTAGTTACAAGTACTACAAAATAGTATGTTTGCTTATCACAAATTATAAAATAACTTAGAAAAAAATCATGTAAATAATAATTGTACAGCATAATTATCACAATGTTGGCCGTAGAAAACTAAACGTTTATCTTTACTTAAGTCGAACGGTTAACAGACATACTGTCAAAAACAATAACGCTGAAAACAAGAAGGTGCAAAAATGATAAATGTAAATATATAATATGCAACGGAAATTATAATGTCGACTGCAAAAACGTCGAAAATAAAATTGTTATATGAAAATAACTTTAATTGACAAAATGTCAAATGCAATAATAACTTGGTTAAAGGTCAATAGCAAAGAACTGCTGTTTGATTTTGTATCCACGCACGTCCAATCGCAGATTTTATTATATTTCATCTACTGGATATTCTAAATACTTTAAATTACAAATGCTTGTATGTCTTCGCTTGATAATATCACATTATACGTTTTTTCCATTGAACGTTATTTTTATTCCATATTGTTGTATTTGACGTTTTTGTAATTCGATATAATATTTTTTGGACTATTTTGAATTCGGCTTTAACGTCATTGTACATAATTCCCGTTCGATAATTTTACTATTCCACATTATTCCCATCTGACGTTTTTGTATTCGACGTTATCGCATTTGCCGTTACCACATTAGACGATTTTGTCATTCGATATTATTTCCACTCGATATTTTTATATTCGACGTTATTGCAATCGATGTTTTTGTTATTGTACATCGTTGCCATTTAACATTTTAACGATTTGACGTTATTTCAGTTGACGTTTTTTCTGTTCGGCATTATTCCGATCCGACGTTTTCGTATTCGACGTTATCGCATTTGACGTTATCCCATAACACATTTTTGTTGTCCTACATTACTTCTATTCGACGTTTTCGCTATTGGACATTATTCACATCTGATGTTATATTAATTAAATATTATTTCCATTCTACATTTTTGTATTCGACGTTATTACATTCGACGTTTTCGATATTTGACGTTATTCCAATCTAACGTTATAGCATTAGACGTTTCTGTCATGCGGAATTATTTTCATTCGATGGTTTTGTATTTGACCTTATCACATACGACATTTTTGCTATTTGACATTATTGTAATATAACGTTATCGCATTAGACGTTTTAATCATTGTACATTATTTCCACTCAACGTTGTTCTATTCGACGTTGTTACATTCCACGTTTCTGCTATTAGACATTCTTCCTATACAACATTTTCGTATTCGACGTTTTCTCATTGGACATGTTTTTGTGCGATCAGAATGTATTCGACGTTTTTACTATTCGACATTATTACCAACCGACGTTTTAGATATTCGATGTTATCGCATTTGAGGCTATCGTATTGATAGTTTTGTAATTATTTCCATTCGGTATTTCTATATTCGAAGTTTTTATTATTGTACATCATTCCTATTTGAAATTTTGGTAGTAGAAGTTATTTTGGACATTATTTCCACTCGACATTTTTGTATTCGACCTTTCTGCTATTGGACATTATTCCAATATAATGTTATTATATTAGACGTTTCTGTCATTGGACATTATTTCCACTCGACATTTGTGTATTCGACCTTGTTACATTCGAGGTTTTTACGATTGGACATTATTCCTATTCAGTATTTTCGTATTCGACGTTATCGCATTAGATGTTTTCTCATTCGATATTGTTTTGTGCGATGTATTATATTCGACGTTTTTACTATTGAACATTATGGCCTACTGACGTTTTCGTATTCTGTCTTATCGCATTAAACGTTTCTGTCATTAGACATAATTTCCATTCGATATTTGTATATTTGACGTTATTACAATCAACGTTTTTGTTATTGGACATTACAGCTATACGTCGCATAGTCCGCGTAATCGGTTCCGCCAATATTCCGGACTGTTTGAAACCGGTCTAATCAGGAACTAAATACATACAAAAAATGATAATTGGTTCAAAAAATTTCGTATTCGACGTTATTGCATTCGACATTATTTCCATTCGACGTTTTGGTACTCAAAATTATCGCAAATGACGATATTGCATTCAGTATTTTTACTATTGAACATTATTCCCATTCGACGTTTTCGTATTCAGCGTTATCGCGTTTGACAATTTTGTATTCGATTCTTCGATTTTCGAAGTTACGGCTGGTCATGACCCATACAATTTATAACATACACTATTACTATTATTTAATAATTATCAAAATGAGATTTAGTTGTTTCAATTATTTTAACTCTGAAAACTTCACAGACATTACGAACGAAATGTGGATGGCTCTTTTTTGCAAGTCCTTTTAAAACGTTCAATATGTCTGCATAGGCTGCCTTACGGGGGTTTATCATGGCATTGGAGATTCTATTCTATATTTAAAGAAATAATAAATCTTCTTCTTTAGGTGCCGTCTTCGGATCGAAGTTTGGCAATCATTATAGTAATTCTAATCGTTGAGGCTGCTGCTCTGAACAGTTCCCAAGATGTCCATTAAAACCTTTCTTTCCAATTCCGCAGCCACGAGATTCTTCTTCTTCCTACATTTCTTCTTCTTTGAATTTTTCCTTGTATTATCAGCTGCAGTATACCGTACCTTTCTCGTCTTGTAACGTGTCTAAAATTGTAGTTTTGAGCTCTTTATCGTATCTATAATCCCCTTTTGTTTACCCATTCTCCTCAGAACTTCGACGTTAGTTATTCGGTCCGTCCACGATATTCTGAGGATACTTCTGTAGACCCACATTTCACACCCTTCTAATTTCTTGAGCGTTGTTATATTGAGGGTCCATGCTTCGACTCCGTAGAAAAGAGTGCTGAAGACGTAGCATTTCACTAAACGAGCCCTCTAGTCTAGACTCAAGTTTCTGCAGCAGTACTTTTTTCATTTTGATGAAATTTGTTCGTGCTATTTCGATCCTTATTTTGATTTCATTGAGGTAGTCGTTATTGGAGATCACACTTGCCCGAAGATATGCGTATTTCTCAACGTGTTCGATATTCTTTCCGTTGAAAATAAGGTCTTGATTATTACGATATGCCTCACTCCTCTTTTTATTGTTATCTCTTCTTCTGATTTTAGGTTGTCAATGCATACCGTCGCCTTTTGGCTGTATGAAATGATTTGAAGGTCTCTATAATCCAGATGTTTTATTTTGAGAATATTTATTAACTGGTCGTGTCGAACTCTGTCGAACGCCTTGTTATAGTCAATGAAACACACATACACACCTTGGTTAACGGCTAAACAACTTTGAACCAGCACGTTGAACGAGAACAAGGCTTCCCTTGTTCCCAAGCCTTTCCGGAATCCAAACTGAGTTGCCGTGATGTCCATGTCTAGTTTTTGATATATACGGTTGTGGATGATTTTTAAGAATAATACCAATGTATGAGACATCAAGCTAATGGTATGACATTCTTTGGCATTTGGATTCTTGGGCAAACAAATGAAAAGTGACAGTAAACATTCTTTAGGGATATTTGCTGAGATATATATTTTATTGAGAAGAAATAATAACATATAATCTATATAAAGAACTCCGTAAAACGACTTCTTTGGCTGCTTTTACTCTTGTGAAACGTAATGATCTTCTCTCTATGTCGGTCTTGCGCGTTCTATTGTACCACAGACATGAAGGATGTACAGCTCAACGTGAGCTCCGAACCACGGGAAGTGCAAACACGTCTAAGCCAGAGAAGATTTATTAGGCTGAATATATAGTTGGTATTCCAGTGCCTTGCGAGGGAGAACGGCCTTTAAAAATTTGATGTTCCGGTACTGGGAATTGAACCCCAGACCGTTAGCGTGTAAGTCTGCCAGAAGTTCTGGGCTACATAACATATTTTTAGGAGGTATTAGATGAAGAATAAGAACTCCTAAGCTTTTGCAAAATTGATATGAAAATTGAAAAGTTAGGTTAGACGTTAGTTGTAATCAGTTAGTTCAAAAGTAGATTGTATCGGTGCCAAATCCTTTGTAAACTGTAGTTTAGGTTATGGTTATGGTTTATAAATATCTATGGTTTGATTTATTTTAAAAGAAAAATATAATACGTATTTTTAAATATAATCCTAAGCGAAGTTTTTTATTTAGACGGAATATTGTTATTTGTTTTGAGATACGAAACTTAAAATTCAATGTAACGATAGCGAAATCGTTTTAAGGCAGCATGTTCAACTTTGTTTATTAAACATAATAAAAGAATCTGTATTGAATCCATCAAAGCTTGTTAAGCAATTCAAACCTACAAACTTTTAAGAACATCGTAATACTTGTGTATGTTAAGGATGCATTCGGAACTAAATATGTTGTATTTTAGAATAATGTATAACTGTAGCCGCTGAAATATACTTTGATAACTAATAAATAATTGTTATAAATTTTATAAAGTGTATGGTTTAAGAAAAGGGACACGTTTTGCTTTCTACAGAAATATTTGTTGATCATACTATACTTTTATGATCTCTTCTAATAGTGGAATGTAAAAAAGTATCAATGCCTCAAATCAAGTTAAATAATTTTACTGTCTGAAAAATAACACCCACTTGATCCTCTATCTGCATATTTATTTTATCCTTCTTGGTAAATGGATATAGTTCAAATGTAATTCGGCGGACGATAATGTAAACGTTTTAGTATAAACAGCATGGGAATAGGTAAACGTATTTGTCTTACTATGTAAATTATTGACATTCGCGTTGAAATCCCTGAGAATTGAATTCTGCGTAGGCCTGAGACCAGTGGGACAAATAACAATAAGGAGTAAGCACAATCCTTTGTTGTAGAAACATAAATTTTCGATAACAGAGTATAAAATCCAAATACAACTAGTTTCGGGGTTTTTCCGAAGTCATCAAAACCATTGACCATTTCCAAGGCAAAAAGAATAATAAACATATAACTATAGAACATTTAGAAGCACTTAATTTTCTTTATCTGAAATACTTCAAGTTTAAAGTTCTTATAAATCAATTGCTACTGTCAATTGCCTAAAATAGTTTATTAACTTAAAAGACTGAAGAAGCTGCTAAAGTACCTTAAACATTTCATTCATATTTCAAAGTAGTGGTTTAATGGTTTAATGGAAATAGGTTTAAATCAACATAAGTTTATAATATATTTGGACTTAATGTATTGAATTTTTTTCACGTTTTTACAAACTACCTACCCTTAAGAATATAATGTATACAACCCTATTGTCAAGATTTGTTTAATTTTCTTTCTCGTAACCAATTTTAGTCGATTGCCGTAATTACCATACTAATTCTCTACAGAAAGACATGAAGAATTACCTTTATTTAGAGCTAAGTTAAAAAAAAGAGGCATTCGAAGTGTCTAGGAAGAAGAATGAACTAGATTTTCAATTTTAATGGTTATTTAGGATCCCCTTAATAAAATACCTTGACCATCATGGCTGTTTTCCAGGCAACAAGACTCCTATGTTGTACTAAACGAAATTCGTTTATAATGCAAATATTTTACCACAGAGATTTAACATTTAAAGTAAATTTTACAATCGATGTGTAAGCTAGCATTTTAAATTTGAAAGCAAGTTGTGATTTCAAGGTAACTATAACAACGTAGAACTTGTTAAAAGTCCAAAATTCTTTGTTATAACTAGAAGCCAGTTTATATGTATATACACAGGACATTTTTATGTCTATGAAGTAAAAGCTAACTTGTATATCCTTTAAATATCTATGCTGAACGGTCGAAATATTCGGTTTTAGAAATTTCAGCTAATTCTACATACAGTAGGCGAATTGAAATATGTAGTAGTAACTCAATTCACGGAAGAATGAACAATAGAAACTGTTGTGTTAAATAAATACCTACCAGTTTTATTAGTGCCAAAGCAATATCTTACATTGGAATTTGTTTTGATCAAGGACTTTGATTAAAATTCTATATGAAACCTGATTTTGATGTTTTCCATTGTATAAATTAGTATTTATTGAAATTGTTATTACGCTATTTTGAGACCGTTCTAGTTCCAAATGTACCAATTTTGCCATAACAGGGACATGGTAGGTGTAAACTCATGCAACACAGCTCGTGAATTTTTTCAGTTATTACTACATAGTACTGGATGTAATTGTCTAATAGCTGTTCTCGTCTGTCCGAGCCTGCTTTTGATTTCTTCCTCTGATGTGCTCTTTGATATTATAAATCCTAGATATTTGAATTTATTTGCTGATTCTCCTCTATGTCCAGGTTCTTTACATCTTCCTCTGTAGTTGTTAGGTACTCGGTTTTTTCAAAATTTATTTCTAGTCCAGCTTTACAGTATTCTTCTTGTAGTTTTCTTATCATATAGCTGAGATCATCTTCGTCTCGTGCGACCACTCCTGATCATCTGTAAAGCACAGGGTGTAGGTATAGGTATTCATGTCTTATAGACACTCCCATTCCTTTGCATTTCAGTTTCCATTTTTTTAGTGTGTCTTCAGCTCCTGGGAGGTTTTGAGGTTTGAGATGAGTCGATTTCCACCTTTTATGTGTATCTTATTGTCTTTGTACAGGTTTTTGACTGTTCTTATCAGTGTTTCTGGCATTTCCATTCTTGCCATAGCTTCCCATAGTACTTTTCTAGGTACTGTGTCATAGGCCTTTCTCAGGTCAATAAAGGCTAAGTGAATATCTTTATTTTTTGATTTTTTCTTCTCCAATGTTTGTTGTATGAAAAACTTTAAAATAATTAATATAAATAACATATGGACACTTACCACTTCTATGACAATATTAAGTCTAATAACCGGTTAACGTTTTTCTAGTTTTAATCAATTAGTTACTATCACTTTCTGTAGTAGATAGGTAGATGTCTTGTGGTAAGATTCGTTTTAACCTGCTATCTGGTTTTCTGTGACCTAATTCGTAGAAAGTTGTACATGGACATTTGCTGAGGTTTTGGTGGTATTTTTTCGTTAATGGCTTGGTTTATTACTGTATGGTTGACATAGGCGTTAACTGCAATCCTAAGTATTTGATTTTGTAAAATTTGAAATCCGTTTAGCTTAGTCTTGGACGTGTTTCCCCAGATTACACAGTCACACATTACCAATGGACGGAATAATGACTTATAGAGCAAGATGGTGCATTTTGCTTTTAGTGATGATTTCCTGTTAATAAGTGGGTATAGTTGGGCTAACCGTGTGGAAGCTTCGTTTAGCTTTTTTAAGATCTGTAACTTCCAGGAGAGTGTAGTATTTAGGTATACTCTTAAATATTTGACTGTTAAAATGTTCATTGACTGAAATTAATGGTCGTTGGTTTACCCGTCTTAGAGTAAACATTTTTGATGTGCACTTGGAGTAGTGTATTTCCAGCCGCCATTGTTTTACCCATCTAGTTATGCTGCTGATTGCGTTTTGAAGCTGCAAGATCGCTTGGTTTAAGTTCTCGTTTCTGGTTAGGGGAACGATATCATCAACAAGCATAACGAGGTCGACTTTGGTGTTGGGGATGTCGTACACAAAGTTATTATATAAAATAGGACCCAAAATACTTCCTTGTGGAACTCCTGCTATGATGTTTCTGGTTGTAGAGGCGGTCGCATATATAAAAGAGCTGTGTGTAAATGTGAGATATATACTTAATAAAAGTACGTTATTTGTTGTCGCGATAAATAGACGTTTTCGTAACATAACCTTATGTATATTTTTGTATCCTTCAGATTATTATTTAATGTTTTTTGATAGAACACTTTGTATATTTATACTGTTTTATTCTTTTAGAGTTTTTCTTTTCTAATTTTTGATATTTTTGTATACAGGATGTTAATTTAAAAACGTACAATGTGGTATATTCCTCTAAGAAGAGGTATTGAACTTTGTTAGAAAGCGTTTCTACAGCCTGGAGGGGGAATCGTAATGACTCATAAGGTAACCTTTCACCTTCAACCCGCTAGGCTCTAGGTATCCTAAAAACAATTTCAAATGGTAACACCCATCGTGTGATACGTCATTGAAAAGTTTTTACAAAATTCTATTCAGTAGTAGCAACCTTTTTCTGTAACTACATGTGTAGGAAAAAATAAAAGAAAATTCAAATGGTTCTGAACTAATTGTTGATATTAAAATTAAAAATATTAGATTAAATATTTAAAATGATTTCCATTATTCTCTAGACAATAGTAAATTTTTGGAAGGTTTGTCGCGGAATAGCTCGGCACTCCTGCACTATTCGTAGTCCCAGCTGTGCTACGGACTTAGGCTGCGTTTTGTAGATAACAGATTTTAAATGACCCCATAAAAAGAAGTCTAATGGAGTTAAATCTGGAGATCTTGTATTAGTTCTCTTCTACCAATCCATTGTCCTGGATAATTTTAATTACACAATTGGTTCAGAACCTTCTGATTTGTTTTTGTTTTCCGAAACAAGTCGGGAAAAGAAATGTTGCTACTACTGAATAGCATTTTCCAAGAGATTTGTAGTGAGGTAGTACAAAGTGGTTGTTACGATTAGAAAAAATTTTTTTTTGTTACCTAAAACCCAAAGGGAGTGAATGGGGACGGTTACCTTCTGAGTCATAAAGATTCCCACTCCATGTGTAGGAAAGTTTTCTAGAAAAGTTCAATACCTATTTTACTTCCATAGATATAACACATAGTAGGTTTTTAATTTGGCACTCTGTATAAATTTCTGTTTCCTTTCGCTCTGTATAGTCTTCTCGGTTATCGAGAGAGAGAGAGAGAGAGGCCATGTAACAATCTGATATTCTTGGAATTAGGATTGAACTCAGGTTTTATAATGCAGCTGTAATAATGTAGGTAGGTCTCGATGTTGTGGTGAAGGATCTGGGTTCGCTTCTTTGTCCATGCATCGCACTGGCACACAAAAGGACCATAAATAGAGAATACTAAAATATGTTCCCATTAACATGGCCTTGAAAATGGCTTTATGGAACTGGCACCTCTAGAAAAGGTCCGGATGAGAACCTTTACACGGAAAACATAATGTAGTTGTATTATATTTAATTTTTTAAAAAACCGCGTTGCATCAAAAGTTACTGTATCTGTCTCTCTTTCACATTTTCGCATAGATTCAAGATCGAATGAAAACGTTGCGGATAAAATATGCATATTCGAGTGGGTTCTGAATTATTTTAGTTTTTGCACGATCGAGTATTTTTACGCAATTACTACGTTGCCAAGGCAGTAAGTTGTGTTTACTGCACAAACTTCGCTTGCTATGACTTCAAGGCTGTTAAGTGCAAATAAATATCCGTCATGTACACTGGTTAACATTTTCGTTATTAGAGATTTTGGTACTCCTAGTTTATCTGCCTTGAATACTATTCCGCAGTAGTAAGCTAATTCATTTCGAAAATTATGGTAAACCTCACGGATGATTAGTAGAGAATGGGCGGTAACCATGCGTCGTGTAATACGTTTCTAACGAGGCGTTGTTTTTGTTCAACTTCATAGCAACAACATTTACTAACAACCAAGAGATCGCTGAAAGTGTGTAATTTTTTTAACGCGTTGACCTAATCAATTGGTATTTTATGTTATTAACTCAAAATAGTGTTCTAGGATTTTAGCCCGGAATAGGCTATGCCATTAATAACGATGAGAAGTCTAATATTGCATCGGTAGATTCTCAAGGAGGTTTCAACTTCCATTTAAAAGGCAACCGAAGTTTACTGTTGGCTCTTTACAATAAATTCTGTAAGTTGTTGTTTTCAGATTCATGGCGAAGACGAATTTTTTACGTAGAGAGATATTGCAGATAGTTGCTAGAATATTATCACAAAGAGATAAGAAGAAAAAGGGAAAGCTAGAAGTTATGGGAAAAATCCAAATTATTTGATCATGATTTTTGTTTCCCACGTAACAAATAATTCTTTTACACGAACTCTAAATAAGTGAGTCAGATCACATTATCTCATAATTCACTAAACATCTCATATTTATTCTTTTCAGCATGTATTTCGCAGAAATCCTCAGATTTTGTTTAATACATCTAGAATCAACACCTTACATTGAGTTACAGTAAACTTTTCGCGTACATGTGTTGGATAGAATCACTAAGTCTTGAAGCCCACTTCGTGACAATATAATTATTACTACGCAATATCTCACTGTTTGTGAATGAGTTCTTTCTTCGTAATCACTATCTTGATGTCTTTTTCTATGTAACTTTCTTTTTTGGTGAAAAGAAAACTCTCAAGCCCCTCAAATCTATTGTTTAGAAAGAAATCGATAACATATAAATATAGGACACAAGAGATTGATTTGTTTTGTTATGGATAACTTGTGTTCCACCACTGTCCTGTGGTGGAAGAATCAGGACAACATATTCCTCTCTTTGTTATAACCAAAGACACTCTTATGGAGGTTGTGCGTATATGGTTACAGATCTTCCGAATAAATGTATATTTATTTTTCGGATCAAAAAGGTGGAACAGAAAAATAAATTCGTTTATGTTTGACGGAGCTGTACGATTCTGTTATCAAAACCTGCTTAGATTAATGTTGAAGTCGTCATTCCATCTTGTTCAATAGAGCAGTGACTTATAAATTGAATCCTAGATTGAATCTTTATCAAAATTTTCAATATCGAACTCAAAGATAAAATCTTAATTTAAATATAATAATAAAGCCATTGTTACGGACGCATTTTTAGTTGGCATTCTTTAAGGGAAAGCGCACTCAAAACCGTTGTAAATAAATGAGTGGTGCTTAAGTTAATAATGTACCTCTGCATAAAAGCAAATTTAATTAGTGGGGATTGGCCGTATTTTATTCAATAGGTGTAGTGGGCGGCTAAGGAAACAGGTTGATGTTCAAACCATATGTGTCTACACAATTAATACAAAACCAAACAAAAATACGGCATGTTTTATTCATAAAATGAATCATTTACGACCTACGTCAAGCTGATCCTTACTCGCTCCATGAATTTGAGGTTAACAAACGCTTTGTTATTTGATGAATTGTTACTACAAGTGTTCGTCATAACCTCGATGCATACTAGTGATAAATTGAAGATATATCAGAGCAATTCTAACTGTTATTATGTTAAATTTATTTTACAAACGTTTCTAAATGTCTATTCAAGTTACAGATATCACCTATTATGACCTATATTTCCTGCCATTAACAATTTGCTGTTGTACTAACTACGTTAAAGGTAACCCGCAATTAAGAAGATATATCAGATTTTTAATGGTTTAAACTGTGAAACCAGGAGACAGAACATTATTTAGATGGTTCCCATGCACAGCGACATGAAAAATTGACAGTGGCGTATTTAAATAACGTAAAAGTTTTATAACACTTCTAGGAACCGACTTATTGGTGCTTGAGCTAACATGAATATCATCTAAATGTAAGAGCGTTTACATAACCTTCCATAACAGCTGATAATAAATTGTTATGATTATTTAAAACTGTGTTCCTTGTAGTTTTTATTAGCTCTTTCAACTAACCAACGGTAAGTGGGACTCTAATTAAAATTAATTTAAATATCAATGTACTGCCTTAACCATAAACAGTAGCAGTTATTGCAATTAAGTTACAGGTGAGGTTATATTTATTTTAATCGTTTTAGCAATCACACTGACAGGAATTTTATACGTAAAGAAACTGTCGGCTGTTTTAGACGGTATCGTATGTTACGTTTGCTTTCGTCTCGAAAATAACATAGACAATTGTAATTGTTACGTTTAATGAAACAGGAGAAAGGGAGACAACGTAATGAAAAAAATAAGAATATGAAAATAAGGAATTTGTTGTAGTTCACCTTTCAAAGTAATAGAATTACTGTCGTCTAAGCTCTGTAATCTTTTTAGTTAAGACGGTACAATATACAGGATGTTTCACAGTGATTATAAAAAGATTTTACAGCGCTATATAAAAACACAATTTCTATATACGAGTATACAAGGATTTCCTAAAGCGTTCTTTTCACAAACATTCTGTATACAGTGTAATAAATACAACTTTCGGTAAACGTTGTCCATGAAATACCAACCAAGGGTTTATTTAAGGTAATGTTTAGTAACTACATGTTGCGATGGTGGATGTATATCGTACAAGTTTTTTAACTGATGTTTAGTAACTACTGGTGCAAATGCCTTAAGGCATGTAGATGATAAGAATATCACTATGAGAATTTTCTGTTTCCATGTCACAAATTTAACAATATTTAGTCCATATAAAGAGAAAGACAAAGCCAAAAAGTGATACATCATTCAGAAATTGCACGAAATATTCAACTCTCATTTTTCTGAAATTATATATTATTTCAATACGTATTACAAACAGTTACAGCGTGACCCATATAGCTGAAAGTGTGGCTACGGATTGCGTACGAACAAGGTGGCTTAAGGGGGGACGGCCCATTCTAAACTTGAACAGCGCGCTTGCAATATCGGTGCTGTCAGCGAAATAGTAATAGTAGCCTGTGAGTTTACCCACTGCATTTTAACTACATCTAACCCACCGATAGAAAGTTTCTATCATCGAATGTACTACAATTCAAAACAATAAATCATCATTCTTCTTCTTAGGGTGCTTTGTCTCTTACGAGACGTAGCGATCTTCTCTCCTATGCCTGTGTTGCGCGTTTAGAGTGCCACAGACATAGAGGACATACAGCTTAACGTGGGCTCCGAACCACGGGAAGTGTAAACACTTCTACTCACCAGAGAAGATTTACTAGGCAGAATACCTCGCTGGTTTGCCATTGCCTTGCGAGGGAGAACGGCCGTTAAAAATCCGATGTTCCGGTACTGGGAATTGAACCCAGGACCCTCAGCGTAGGAGTCTAACGCGCTAACCGCTAGCCTACGGCCGCCTCATCATATCGAACTAAAAATAAAAGATACAGCAACTGTAATAAAAAGATCTCGGATATATAAATTCAAATTAGTTACATACTGAATAGGCTGTATATACGACTAACTTCAACATAGTCATATTTAATGTGATGAAGAGGCTGGATATTTAGCATTTTCAAAGAGCTTTAAGGAATTTATCCACATTTGTTAAGACGTTGAATACCATGAAAAGATTCAAAAATCTTACACAGGAATCGTAACAACACTAGATTCCAATTTATGTATTTAAATGTAAATATGTTTTTAAGTACAGACAATTGCAGCAGCTGAATTTTATACTTCACAAGTGTCAAGTAATTGCATTAAACAGCACCACAAATAAACAAAAAGATTTTTAAGTACTGTAAGATACTGAGCTTGTCAAAAAATTGACTTAGAGTATTGATCAGAAGTATACATTCTTGATCTGTAGATTTTTTAGATTGCTTTCGGTTAATATTTTGATCACATCAGATTCAAGGAAGTAGACAGCATGATTTAGTATGTGTGTGATATAAAGAATCATTTAAATTAATGTATTTTAAGCGGCAGGAAAATCGCATAGAGAAATTCAAAATTTCTTAGAACTTATATTTTCAGAATAATGCTTGGTTTAGTATGCGATAGTCTGAATGGTACAAATATATGCAAGAGGAACTTCAACTTGCATTTAAGAGGTAAGCAGTTAGTAGTAAACATACAGTTAGTAAAACCCACTTCGTGACAATATTATTATTATCCCGCAATATTCCACTATTACGCAAGGCCTTCCTCTTTTCTAACAATCTATTTAGGTTCTTTTTCTGTTTATTTTTCTTTCTAATGTTTTCAATCAGCCTACATAATCACACTGAAATAATAATTTTATGCTGTTTTTCCTCTTGTTATGCAATTTATTTGAATATTTTTGCCATTGATTCTAATTAGTACTTAACAAGCAGGGTGTGTTGCGAGAAACTAACTACTCTGTTACTATTACTGTTAGGCTTAGGTCAAAACTGCGTATTTGGGAAGTTACAGGAAGTTATTTGTAATAATACAGATAAAATGCTAATTTGTGAGATTAAAAGCGGAGTTACTGATGTCATATTAAAACGACTACAATTTTGTGCACCGTGCTTCGAGTTGCACAATAAAGATCAAGGTTCAACAATTAGGTAATAATAGAATTTTATTTTATATACCTAATGGTGTATGTTTCTTATTAGTATTATATAGTAGTTGGCTCCCATAGCGACCTTCTTCCACATATTGACTCAGGCAAGTGTAGTTAAACTTCTTTGGTACATTTAATCAGCGGTAAGTTAATGACTTACCGGTTTATTTATTTATAATTTGAATATATATACAGGAATAATTATTGAAACGCCCTGAAATGGTGTTACTCCTTACTACAGTGATTCTCAACCTGTGGGTCCTTTGGAGGGCGCAAAGAATGCCAAGAAAACTAATCAAAACTAAATAATAACAATGAATCTAGAAATCAATTACTTCTTCTTGCAGAACAAAGATTTTCATATGATGGTGATATATTGGAAACTGACACTATTAGTTTTCTTTCTTCTTCACAAAAATAAGATAAAAATGGCAAAACTGCTATTGACTTTAGTACAGAAAATTCATCATCAACACCGGCCCAAAATTCAAACAGCGATTTAGATCAAAATTGTCTTTAGATTTCTGCCTTGCAGATATTGATACATTCGTCCACAATTGTAAACCTAATTATTGTTCCATAGTTTCATAGCTTTTTTTTTACAAAAAGCATTAACTTAGTTAATCATCCCTAAGATATGTGTAATTTTTTCTTAGAGTTGCAGATTAATCTATTTAGTTTTTAGAATAACGAAGTAGTCACCGCCACCAAGTAGCCCTAATTCATCACAAATAAGTGGACTGCAAACTTCTCTGATTTTTCGTGATATTCCTCTTCCAAGATGATTGCTATGGCTTGTCTTAATTCGTAAGCACGTTGTAAACATTTTTCCCATGATAACCATCTTGTCTGGCAATAAAATAGAGCACTAAATATTCTGAATTCCAAGAGTTTTAAGAGTTTCATTCTTATAGAATTCATCCCGGTTATAACTGTTGTTAACATAATGTTTACACCAGGACTCATTTCCTTTACAGCAAGAGCTTCTCTATGAATTATGCAATGTGTTCAAATACATTGTGAGGATTTTTCTCTTATAACGACTTGTAAACTTCTAAAATTTCAGATATAACTCAAGCACGATTACTATGTTTGCCTCGCATATAAAATCGGCTAATATTTTGAACAATTCAGATGCTGTGGCTCTTATTTCTATTGGTTTACCAAACAATAACTTCTCAATTGCTAATAATCCATCACAAAATGAAATACAAGCAATTAAATGACCATTCAGCTGGCTGAAAAATAATTAATCACAAAGCCTCGACAATAATTGTTGTATATCTTCACATAATGCGAGGGCTGCTCCTTCCGCTGAGCCTATCTAGCAGGCTGTGATATTTTGAAACTAATTTTGCTTGACAGTTTAACATAGTTGTTGCAAGTTTAATTATACTGAAATAGTCAAATATACTTGAAGGTTTTTAAAATACATAATTTTAAAATAATCCTTTCCCCAACAAATTATGGAATTGAATAAAGAGTATTATCGAGCTATTATTTTTTACAATTTCTGGGTGGCTTAAGCCCTAAAGAATGTTTTGAGGAAATCAATCGAGTGTTTGGTGACGATTCGTGTTCCTTAGCTACAGCAAAGTGGTGATACAAAGAATTTCAACGTGGTCGACTTTCTTTAAATGACAACTTTCGAGCTCCTAGCCAAAAACGACAGTTACCGAAAAGAATATTGGTCTTGTACGAAACATGGTTGAAGAGGGCCGTCATGTTACTGCCAGGAGTATTTAAGCAACTTTAAAGATTAGTGTGAAAACAATTGACACAAACATTGGATAGTACGTAAGCTTTGTGCCCGTTGGATTCCCCACAAGTTGACTCCAGTTCAAAAAGAAAACCGTGTAGCATGGTGCAGATCTACACTGGATCGCTTTGACAATAGATCGTCTCATTTGGTGTACAAAATCATTGCAGGTGATGAAACGTGGGGATACTGCTATGATCCCAAAGAAAGTAACAGTACGCAGTTTAGGTCTTTGAGAACGAATCGGCTCCAACAAAAGTTGTTCGTGAAAAAAGCCGAAACAAAAAGATGGTCGACAGATGTTTTGGAATTACAAAGGCCCATTAAAATATTTATTCAATTTTTTACACTAAACAAGTATGTTTTTATACTGTGTATCACGGTCGTTGCGAATATGGGTAAAATAGGTCCGACCACCGACTTCTCACTGCTGGTTATTGTTCCAGTGTTACTGCCGCCTTGCCATTTCAATCAGGTCAAGAAGAGTAAGTATAATTTTTACATGAAAGAATTATAAGGAAAGTAACCACCCATAGATGCCACTTTATAGTACTTAACCAAATTTTACAACATTTTGAATTGTTTTGCACTAAAACTATTTAAATAATATAGGATAGTTAATTAAATCTATAGAGTAAGTCCAGTGTATACTATCTCCTTAGCCTACTATTTTCCTCACTATTGCCTAATAGCTTTAATGCTAGATTATTGGAATGTGTCTGCAATTTATTTATATATTTTACACTAGCGTGTGTTATCTGACTTCTCACTGAACGCATTTTGAGATTGGTGCTTATTTCAGCATTGGTAATATACTGTAGTGCGTTGGTGATGGTGCGTAGTGTTTTTGACTGGAATGTCTCCAATATTGATATGTTTGAAGATGGCGTTGTTCCCCATATCTGGATTCCGTAGAGCCAGGTTTAAGAATCGATTTATATATTATCAGCTTATTGTCTGAACTAAGCTGGGAGTTCCTACTTAGTAATCAATAATAGCTACTAAATTTAAGATTAAGTTGTAAGCGTTTTCTTCACATATGTATGTCTCCGTAAGATCTTTTTCGAGGTGAATACACAGGTATCTAATATTATCTGAAGATGGTATTGCCGGTCCATTTAAAGTGAGAGGGGAGCACTGGCCTCTTCGTTTCGTGAAGGGGGCATAAACAGACTTTGTCTCACTTAGTTTAATATGTCATTTTTAATTCATTCGTGTAGTTGGTCTAGAATGGTTTATAGTTTTTGTACTGCTCTTACAGTTTTTTAGTGCGCCAGTAGATCAAGGATAAGACAGTTAATAATGAAGAAGACAAGACCAGGGGAATGGGGTGGGACTGTGCATTGTTGCCAATGTATCGCATTGGAAATAATGACCTGACTTTGACTTGTGTATGTAGTCGGTACACACAGAACACACACATGCACATTGGACAATATAGTACAGAAAGAGAGGAATGAGCTTACTCTTGTAAGATGGCACTGAACATAAAAAATGTCCAGACCTGTATTTAATTTTTGAAAGATTTGATGATATATTTAAATAGTATGAATACTTGAGTAAGTAAATTCCTAGTTTTTTTTTGTTTTGATAACTTTTATGGGTTTTGCTGGGATCTCCATATTGCAAGGAGGGGAGAGAGCGGGCGCCACAAAAACTAATATTGCAAAATGGGCCACACATGAGAAACGGTTGAGAAACACTGCCTTCCTACAACAATGATGGTTGAACTTACAATAGGCGTAGTTATCACTTTAGCTTTACTTCCGTTGTAGCTACTATAGCGATTTGATAAATAAATTGTCGATAGGTGGTATAATTTAACCATGAATAATTTAATTAAAAACTCGTTAATTTTCAAACTGATAATTGAACTCACTTCGAACGTAGTACCTTTCGTGCCGTTTCAATGTACATTTCTTACATAAGTGCCACCGAGGAAGCAATATAGTGAAATTCATTTGCGTATAGAGTAACTGTCAATCAAACAGTGATAATGTGTTACAAACGCTACGTATGGTTAGTAGATTCGATTAAATCTAACTTGTTTGTAATTAAATTAGATTAGTAATTTGTCCTGCATGATTGACTTGTCCTTACTGCGCCTGGCATTATGGTGTAACAATGTGTGCCGGATTAAAGCTGCAAGAACTTGATTTAATAGTAAATTAGTTGTAATTGGGATTAAACAAGAGCGTAAAGCTACATGAGAACAAATAAAATGTCCGTAAGAAACGTATATGGCCGTATTTCAACACTTTTTTAAAGGTTTGGCGGAAATAAGGTTAATTGAATGTTAACACTAGGTTATTACACGCAAATATGCTGTTTCACGGAGTTATCGACTACTAAATATTCTATCTTATTAGTTTCCCATGTCAGTTTTTGTTTTAAACACAATAATATAGTTATTAATGTTAAACTATTTTTTAGACATACACGCAATGCCAATGAATATAAAATTGCAACAATGATATGTTCCGGCCGCTTAGATATTTAATAATTCTATGAAGGAAGCAGAAAATTCAGATGAACCTGCAGTGACTAACAATATTAATTACGAGTGATCTTCATTAACGTAAAAATTCCATTGTATGTTAATGAATTACAAGAATTAATAATATCATAAAACTCTTTGTTCCTGTACTACGAGCTGTCTGCATTAGAGTCGAGCATTATTAGCTAATGATTACCTTAAACGCTCACTAATAACAGTATAGCCACAGCTCGATATCGTTTAATTTTCTTTTAATTGCAGAAGTAAACACTTTTAATCGGTCTTTTAATAGCACTATATTTTTCAGGCGATGGTTTCATTCCTGCATAAAATTAATAACCGAATGAGTTATTGATGCTTAAGACCGGCATATTTTCTTGCCTTTTAATTTATTTTTCAATGGAGGAATGCTGAAGAAAGTGATGCGTCACTGTATGTTTAGTTACTTAACAATTTTTTCAATATGTGAAATTCGACACCTTGCGGAAGTTAGTGTGAAAAATTCAATATGACGATTTATAGGTTTTGCATAATGCCATGAAGCGAATTTAGGCCCCCCACGTAATTACATCGATTCTTACGATTAAGTTACATCGAACACTTGCTATGCAAAGAAACACATTAGATAGGTTTTCTATGGGCAATCAGAAATCGATTTACCACAAAGAGTTTATTATACTTAAAAGGTTGATTAGAAAATTTCTATTTTGCAAGATAAAAATTCCAGTGTGATGTAAGTTCAGTATGTAATCAAAAGTGAATTCAGTTCAGTTCTCAATATAAATGTTATAGAGGTCCAACAAGCTACTAAAGAGACCCAAAATAAACTAAAATTAAGGTTTTCTATTGCCACCGCTTCTACGTATACAGGGTGTCCCAAAACTCCTGGGACATAGAGCTACCACGTATTCTAGACGTCAAAAGAAGTCGATTGGACCCAACTTTGTCGTATACCAAAATGTACCGTTTGCCCGTGAGAGGAGTTCAAAGTTTACTTAAAAAATCACATTTTTGTATGCTGTTCAGAAACGTGTGAACCAATTTTAATGAAATTTGGTACATGGGCACTTCAAAGGAAGCCACTACTTTCAGTAA
>JABXWE010051226.1:0-17193 GCA_014611495.1 Limonius californicus | reverse complement strand
TGGATTTATTGCGAATTTTTGCTAAAATAATGAGAAATACAACTGAAAATTAACTAATTCGGATATCATTAGACGAGGAAAAAATCTTCTTTCGATGGGTGTCATTATAAACCCTCTAAGTTAAAATGGGGAGCAGCAATCTGCGAAAAATCTTTTTCCCATGTTAATCGCCTATGTTCGGTTTAGGAATATTCACCCGGTATGTCGTTGTGCTTTTATCTCTAGCCATCTTTCTTCCTCATCTGCGCATTTCGCGGTTCATGAGATGTTGAAACCACTCTACAGGGTTTTAAACCGACTTTGTAATTCAATGTTAAATATAACCTTAAACATCAGCAAACCGCAATGTTCCTTTCGCAGTCCTTTCCGGAGCTTAGGGCCGTCTACCTGAGCTCTGGAAAGCGAGCTGCAGCCAATGTAAATGGCAAGACGTGTAATATAACACACAATTAATATTGTAGTTTTACCATTCTTCTGATTTTAAGAAATTAGATAAATCCTGACATTAGGATTGTATCTTTAAAATAATGATAGTTTGTAATAAGGTGAAATCACTAAATTAAGTCCACATAGATCACAAACGTAGGTTGATTTTTCGGTATTTTTGCACTACTTTTGACAATTGTCTATCATCTCTCTCTTATTATTTTTCGAAAAAAATAGAATGTCAGATATGTTGCCCACTTGTTAAAAAACGCATGGTGAAGGATCATGTATTAGCGTAGCTACAGTAATAATAGAAAACGCGAATTTTAGCTTATTTTGGTTCCTTAAATGTTTTTATTTCATAATCACTAATTTGAGTCCGGGAAATGGCACATTACGGTACCAGGTACTGTAATGATACTTAACCAGACTGATTCATCCAATTCTCCCATAAAATGAAATATGTCTGCCTTTATTTACACTGTTACCTTAATAACTTTTGTTTCTGTTAAATAATCAAAGTCACATAGGAACGTATCTGTTAAAATAACAATTTATTTTTTAATAAAATGATTAACACCGCCTATTGTCAAATATGACATTTAAAATTGTAATTTTGCTTTTTATTTAAATGCGTTAACAGTATGAAATAAAACGTAGTACCGTGAAGTTATTATTACGGTACTCGTTTAGATATTCTGGACTCGGCTCCTTCGTCGCATCGTCCATAAACATCTAACTCGTACCGTAATAAATCACTTCCCAGACTTGTAACGTAATAGTATATGTATATTCAACGAGTGTAGAATGACAGCTATTATTCACACGGATGAAAATTCTGTCATGAGCCAAAGGCGAGTAACAGAATCATCCGAGTGATAATAGCTATTCTACACGAGTAGGAGACTATACTTTCTCTACGACTATTTCATAGGAAGTTACAATTTTTGGTACGAATCAGTCTAAATTATTGATACCTAGTTCTTACTGTTTTTACGAATACGAAAATTTAAAACTGTTTTTGACAGTTACTTCAAAAACAAGTGGGAGATCCCAAGCGCTAACATGCCACGCCCACTAGCTTCCGGTTAAGCAAATTTATCGTTGGATTCTGATACAGAATCCCACCGAAATAGAGAACAGAATCCAACGGAAATGGAGAATATCTATCGTTCTTCAACTAAAAAGATATATGTAACGAATGAATATATTATATATTACAGTCGTAGAGAAATTACTATTACCTTGATTGTGTGATTTAGTTACATTATTGAAATGAGAACGGAAAATCTTATCGGATTAGTTGATTATTATTTTGAATAAGGAAAGAGTTTGCTTGAAAAGCAAAGTCTCGGAGCCCCCTATGCTACTGGTACTAATAACAATGGTCATATATTTCAGGAATTGATACCATTTTTACGTCCCTGGTGAGTTACCTAAGTGCACATCTACGGATTTTACAAGGAGCTTTTAAAACAATACGACCTCGATGTTTGCGCGACCTAAAAATGCCAAACAATTTTGTACTTCACGACTCTGAACAGCTGAGCAATGCAATGACGAAAGAAATGAACCGATGTGTAGAGCACCTTCAGTTAATCTTCAGGTAAATTTTCAGCGTTGAAAAGGGTAATTTTAAAAAATGGCTAGCTACACTACAAGATACTTTTGATACACATTTAATTGTAACACAATCTTAGCTGTATAACTTTTTTTTTGTTGATGCGGCTCGGATAAGCCTATTTCCTAACTTTCACTTCAACAACGTAACAACTCTAGCGCACATATTTAAATAATTAAATGCACAACAACCTGTTACTTTACCAAGGTGTATCACACTAAACGCAATAGTCAAATTGAACATGTTAAGAAATCAGTGCAGGATGTACTGAATTAAAAATATTATTACTATGGCCTCTAGGTTTTCACGTATCATTAATATTCGTAGTCACTATTTGTGGGTAATACCTGTTGAAATTGCATATTATTATTATTATTAATATATAAAGTATGAATTTCAACGAAGTAAGGCAGCAAACAATTAACAAACTATTTGTGGGAACTTTTAGTTTCAATAGAGGGCACTGCTTTGGAGGGTTACAAAAACGTAACTAAAAAGTAACGCCCTAGTTTCTGACTGTGGAAATATCCAATGCCTAGGTTGACTAGAAATTGATTTATTTCAGAACATGCCAACAAGTTGAAAATATTTTCACATACCTAACACTACTCCAGGTTTTAAGCTCGCAGATACTTATTTGTGCCTGCCTTTACATGGTGTCGGCTGTAAGTTTACCTTAATTAATGATATTTTACCATTTTAAACAACCACATTTCTTTTAAATTAGATACCAATGACCAGTAAGGCATTTGCAACAGAACTAATTTACTTGGTGGCCATAGAAATGCAAATTGCTCTATACTGCTTTTTCGGAAATAAAGTGACTTTAACGGTGAGAATATAGTAAAATGTAAAATTTAATATTAACATGTAAATTTTTAGGGTCAGGATATTTCTCTTGCACTTTATGAAGGCGACTGGTTGTCTGCAAACCGCCCCTTCAAGACAAGCATGCTAATTACAATGACCCGCATGAGACGGCCTATTTATCTCACTATGGGTAAATTTTCACCCCTGACTTTGGCAACATTTGTTACGGTAAGATTTGGTTATTACATGACAAGGAATACGCAATTATAAAAAGAATTTTTTCAGATTGGACGAGCTTCTTATTCGTTCTTTGCTGTTATAAAGAATAAATAAATAATAATCACAGATAATGGTCGCTCTGAATTAATGACAAGTTTAGAAGTACATAATTATACGATTTACAATGTAACACACATGCATATAAACTTAGGCTTGCCAACCCTCGTAGTAATTATCCTATAATCGACTAAAATTTCCAATAACTTTCTTTACATGGGGATCTGTGGATGTGGATTGGTATCAACTTAGTACTGTGACTAAATTTTCGGTTGAATAAAATAACAATAAAAAAATTTGTATATCTGAAACCATTCAAGGTGTCTACTTAGCGCGTATTTCCTTAATACCTCCTGTATTATTACAGTTACAAAAAAAAACTGTAGTTTGGACAAGCTCCTACTTTTTTATCTTAAATGGAACACCCTACATATTTTCCAATTTTAATTTCCCTATCAATGTCAATTGAGTCGTCGACCACATTCTAAATTTATAAACAAACGTATATACACTGCCTGTGCCCTTTGAAAACCCCATTACCAAAGGTAGGTAATGTACTTATTGGGCGACACAAAATAATAAGTACATTTATACTTTAAAAGGATTCCACGACGTGAACGTGATACGTCAGAATCCTTTAATACATGACCCTTATTTATTATTACTCTTGTATAATTTTCTTATCGTCTATAAGAAAGGATAGAAGAAGTATGGGCAGATTTTCTAGTTTATTGTTAGAATAACTGTTATAGTAATGTCAACATTGGTGTCCGCTTGTAGTGATTACGTGATTAGTGGTATTTACCGATTTGTACTAAGGAAATGTTTGACAGTAAAAATCCGGGTTTATGGATACAAATTTAGGCAGATAAAGCTTTGCACATAAATAATACAAGATCTTAAATTCAGTTCTATAATTGAAGCAAGACCCGAAACATCAAAAATCAAGCAAATGCTAGAAATGAGAAAAGGCAGAACTGCGAAAGACAGCAAATAAAACCAAGTTTGACAGAGTGAGCAACACGGAAATTCGAGAAATCTGTAACGTTGAACCAATTTTTAATTGGGTTGATAACAGAGGGAGGGAATGACTGCAATGCACACTCTCTAGCCGACAGAAGAAGCACAGGACAACCTAGGAAGCACTTGAAGTGAAGGACTGCATGGTAGTTAAAGAACAGACAGCACTGTCTACCCGAAGAAGAAGAAATATATTTGATAAGATTTTTAGCTCTCTCCATATGAAAAAAAAATGATGGTTCGGAGAAGTAGAATGCTTGTTTAGAAATTCGAAGACAATTGTTTTGCAGGAAAAAACAGTTAAACGGATTAAATTGCCAACAAAAATTTAAATCAAAATTTTAAAATATTTCCATACATTATATAAACGCTTCTGTAAGACAACAATTATTTATTGAAGCTGTACCCCATATCAAATAACAGTTTATTTAATGGTTTTTCAAATTATGAAGCAAATTACAGGGTGTTCTACTTAAGAACCTGAGAATTCAAGTACTTTGCCAATAGCGATCTTTCTGTACAATACAGTGAATTGTATTTCATCTGACCAATATGTTTTGAAGGTTCAAAGTAAACTTTTTTTGTTGTTGATGTATATCTTCAAATCTTCTCTTTAAAAACTTAGTTAACTCAACACTTTGTAAAGTATCAAAAGAAAACCTATCTCAATCTCCTAAAAAAAAGTAATCCCCATGAGAAGAAATTTATTAAAAATACCCTGCACATTCGCTTCTTTAAGAGTGCATAAATAATTACCTCATTTGTACGTAATTGTTTTAAATTTAGACATGCATTTATAGAATGGAAAATATCATACAGGGCGAGTCTACTAAGACAAATCAGCTTTATACCTAGGGTACTTGAAGCATTAAAAAATATTTTTTTTAATTTTCCAAACTAGATTAAACAATTTTTAAAAATTGGGTATACATATTTAATGTTTTAAAAACTTAAATGTTTAGTGAGGATCTCTGGTTGAAACAACGTCTGTAATTTACCATTAAAAAAATTGCTTACACTAAGAGTTCTCTTAAAATAGTTTTTAAAATGTTGGTCTGTTAGTTCAAATTAGAAATTAGAAAATGAAGCAAATTTTTAATGTTTGTTAATGTTGTAATGTGGTTGTTTAAAGAATTGGCACATTTGGTATTATCAAATAAAATAGAAACTAAATTAGCAAAAAATTGATAATACCACTAACATTACCAAAAATCTAAATTTTGAATTATTTTTTTACTTAATCTATTATCAAAATCGGGTTTTTGGCGTAAGAAGTTAACGCTTTAAACATCATCCCATTTATATTCTGCGTAATTTCATTGTTACATATACATAATAGTGTACATCGCGTTATATTAATTATTTTAAGACCCGACTAAACTAATTAACGCCCTAAGGCCTAAAGACTATAATCGATAACAGCTGACACAAAATAATTTGTAAATGAGAAATGTCACATTTGGAACTATCTGAGAAGACAGTATGGGCGCAACTCTGTTTTCACAGTATGTGATTTCCACTGAAAGTCCTTTTGTTCCATTTTCGATTTTATATTAAAATCGCACTAATTTGAACTGACAGACCAAATTCATAGTTAGTAAATATTTTAGGACAACTCTAAATGAAACTATTTTAAAAAAACAGGGCATTACAGAGAACAACCGTCCAAGCAATGATTAACACTAAAAACTTATATTTTTGAAAAATATTCGCTATATCCAATCCTACCAATTGTTTAATCGCGTTGGAAAAACCGAGCAATATTTCTCAGTATGCCTGTACATAGGTGGCACTGCTTACCAAGATCTCTCAAAAAAAATTTTTAACGCATCAAATAACCGAGATAACAAGATCTTGGCTCTTTTTAGCAGACTCGCCCTGTATATAATTTTAGCATAAGCAAACATTGTCTATGTTACCGTAACATTCTTCATCCAATGCAAAAATAAATGAGTGAAATTCACTTGCAATGTATTCTTTCTCAAATATAATTGAGGTCACGTTATGATTCATAAACATTTCTATGTCATTTTCTTGAAACTCAACGTCAAAGTAAATATTATGTAAAATAAGAGGTGGTAATTCGTAATCAATAAATTTCATTAGAAAGCCACAAAGTCACACAAACACCGACAATCAATCAAGCCCATATGCAATTTATTACTTGGACTTGGCAACATATTCACTCCATTTATTAATTCAGCCGGGCAGACTATAGATTAAATTTAGACAATTTTGTACAACACAACTGAAATATTAAAGCTACCAATTGTTTAATTGCAAGTAACTGGTTTATATTATTTTGATTCAATGTTCTATCACAACAATTTAAAAGTTTTTTTATCAGCTGAAATGCAATTACAGTCGAAACGCGATAAGTCAAAGTTGAGAGGAAATCAAAAATTATTTGAGTTATTCGAGTTATCAAAAATACCTCAAAAATACATAAATATTTAATCTTTATTACATTGCCAGAATGGAAAACGCGCACTTCGATGTCTACAATGAATGCTATACTATACTATTTATGTTCAACCGATATGCCGCCGCCGACATTGTAAATGGCCACTGACCGGAAGACTGCCATTAATTACCATCTCGTTAGGGTAAAAATCCGCCATTATTTCTGAGAAATTTAACTTTGAGTTACAGAAATACCCTAGAGAATTATAAAAAGCTTCGACTTATAGATATAAAAATATGAACATTGGAATAGGCATTTTATCGAGAAACAGCTTCTAGTTTAAATAATATAAATCTTTGAATTATAGAGGTTCGAGTTAGCAAGGTTCGACTGTAATATTCTCTGCAGAATTACATAAAATACAATACACGATTAAATTTAAAAAATTGTAGTTAAAACCAAGAAAAAATAGAGGCACTAAAAAATTATTTGTTCGATTAATAGATTTAATAATAGATAAGGATTACAAAGGCTATACCTTGGGGCCCATTTTGAAAAGAATACTGTATAATATCAAACAGAAAAATACTAATCAACAAAACAAACCTTCATTTTGCAGTTTCTTCGAGCAAATCCTAAACAAGTTAGCAGTTAAACCAGAGTCAACTTTTGACTTGGTTTTTGGTTGAGTATTCACCAAGCAATCAGGAACGGCATATTCAATAAAATAACTGTGGCTAAAACTCGTTGGTAACTTATACTTGGAGTCAACAGAGCTGATACTAACTTTCCGATTTCCTGCCTGATTTAATGTCAAGCTATGAATGGTGATTTTTAAGGAATTAACATACTTGAAATACTCTGCTGTTTTTGATCGATAATTATCCTGAATAGATTTTGTAATTTCTTCAGAAAGATTTTCAGTCTGCGACTGAACTTCAATAGTGGCACTTTTCTTTTGATCTTTTTGTATATGAGTCGAACCCGATGTAAGGGTATCTTGTCCAATAACTTTCTTCAAGTTAAGATTGGACGAGTTTTGCCTTGAAAGATTTATTCTTGTAATTTCCCCAGGTACCTTGAAATTGGTGGAGTCTTCACTATCATAACTGCTTAATGTAGGACCTGAAAATGTATGAAATTTTTCTGTTCCTAGTGTGCTTGGTAACGGAACAGAACGCTGCTTAAGGTTGTTATAAGAAGGCAGATGTCTACGAGCCCATGTATTCTGATTTCTATACATGATACATATTTCACAACCACAAAAAAAATCAAAGAACTGCGTAGACATCATAGGAGGAGTTCCTACTGGACTCGAATCATCCCAATCATCCCTTAAAACTGCAGTCGGTTTTTGTTTGCGACCGCTCGATACATTCTCTTCTACAATTATTTCCTTATTAGAAAATATTTCGGAACGTTTACCTTTTTGTGTGTGTGCATTATTAAATGTATTTCTGTCGACTACGTCAACATAAAACGGATCGTTGTCCAAAATTGATTTGACCATTGCATTTCTTAACCTCTGACCTTGTTCCAAAATTTGTTCCACAATGTTTGATCTCGAATACGCAGCAGGTCCTACGTTTTCCGACATTTTCGGATATTTCCATTAATTTGCACATTAAAGCATCGGCAAATTAGTTTCAAGAAAACACAAATTTCAAATCGGTTCAAACACCTGCACAATACACAGTAAACGAAATTCCTTCGCAAGTACTGCCAACATACTTGTAACCAAACTAAAACTCTATTTTGACATTTGACACAATTAAAAGAAGGGGAGGCTCTGCCTGAATTAGCGATAATAAAGTTTCATTGCTTTAACAGATTTCTAATTCTGGAAAAAGGGCAAACGAAAAATGTATTACTTACAGGTAGATTTTCACAAATTCACAGATAAAACTTTGGCACAATCACATAATCAAAAACAATATACTGCCAACTGTCAAACAAGAAATACAACTAAAATATTAGCTGAAGGCTAGTTTACATCGGTGGGGGGGTTGTAGCGCCATTTTTGCGAGAAAGGGGATGTTCTCCGAAACTGTTTTTTGTAACTTATAACAACTTTATTAAATTCAAGCTAATATCGCGATATGCTTGTTCGAAGTCTTATTAAAACCACATATACTATGTAATTCCGAAAAATCGCTAATTATTGCCGTACGGCGCTAATTTCCGAACGTCGACGTTTATTATCCTCGCAGATAATTGTCAAAGTTGTCAAACATTGCAGTATTGAACAATAAATGTAATCATACATGTTCTCTAGTAGCTGTATAGGACATCAAAGATCAGCAAACGCGCTTATTATAAGAAACTTAATCTAAAAATGTAACTGTAAACAGTCAAAAATATGTTTTACATGTACACGCAATTCAATTAGTTCAGTCTTTACATAAAATTATATATGTAACTCCTTCTATTGTATGATAAAATTATGTATATATTTTATTTCAACGTATTACACTGCGCCATGTAATTCTTACACTATTTTCTCGCAATGGTCCATTTCTCTAACTTTTAGTTTCTTATACAGTGTATCCCAAATATGCAACTCACCTAAGGAGTAGGAGGTACCTACCCTTGGTTAAACCCGAAAAAATATACATGGAATATGCGCTGTATATACTACGTCTATAATTAGCGCCGAATTAGGCCTTTTTGGGCCGAAATGTTACTTGGCAAAAAGTGCCGAGTAGGTATATAAATTTCGAAGGAGTTGAAATAATAAAAAGATAAGTGTAACCTATACATTTTTACATTTATTTCTATCACGGAGGGCCGTAATCGTGGGAGGACCGATAGGCTAAGCCTTTTTAACGTAAGGGTTAATCCGGCCCTGCTTCTATTTCCTTCACTTTAACTATTTACTAAATAGGTTTGGGAATAGGGACAGTTTATTTGCCGGAAACCGAAAACAAATCACCGCAAAAAGTCACGCAGAAAATGCAATTGGAAAAGTTACAAGGAAAAGAAATACAGGAAGAAAAGTTACCAGATAATAGTCTGTAGGGAAAAACCACGGTGAAAAATCACCAACTACAAATATTCAACTGTTAGCAAGAAAACAGTAGGTACCTATGTTATTTAATTTCGCTAGGGTTCTAAAGTAGAATATGAATAAAAATATGCCGTGGGAAATTTCTTGTGGAATATTAATATAATGGCCAAGTTTAAAGTGTGTTTTATTTACTACCTATAATTAATTTAAATAATATTCAGTGTGCAGAAGATACAGTAATAGCAAAAGTTAAAGAGATGGCAAAAAACCCTCCCTAGAGGAAATGGATAGAAGACCCGGCGCTCAGTTAATAACAAGCAATACAACATTCAACATCTATTAAGGTGAGTTTCCACCAAAAAAACATAGACCAACACACAGCAACAGCAACATGTTTCAAATCTAAAAGTTGGCTTGACGTGCTTTATGTTGTATTAAGCAAAAGTTGTTGTTTGTTTCGGTTAAGAGCGGTAAGGACCAAAAGAAAATATGCAACCCAGATAAACATTCTATCACATAAACAGTTTCATCACTGTGGATGGTACCATCTGATTTTAAAGACACTAAACAAGTAGCAACATAATATAACAAAGTTGTTCCGGTGTAGACATTTAGTTTACCGAAATTGAGAAATTTATTTTCCAATGTGAAACATTGTACAACACAAAAGTTGATGTATGTTGGTCTATGTTTCTTTGGTGGTTACGAATCTTAAATTTGCCGAAGTTGACAAATTTATTTTCCAATGTGAAACATTGTACAATACAGAAGTTGATGTATGTGGGTATGTTTCTTTGGTGGATACGAACCTTAAGTTTACCGAAGTTGACAAATTTATTTTCCAATGTGAAACATTGTACAATACAGAAGTTGATGTATGTTGGTATGTTTCTTTGGTGGATACAAAACTTTTGATTTGCAAACATCCATTTTAATTGTTTTTAATAAGTGATACGTGCTTGGCAACACTTTTGTTAATCTTATGGTGTTTATCGTATAGTCTTTGAGTAGTTCGGCATTTGTGAAGGTAGACTGTGTCATAACCAATATCTGCCTAGAAGGGCCGGTTCTGGGCTGTTAGTGTACGTTCCCCGGTGTCAGCCACCTGCGTGCCGCAGAAATTTTGCCGCCCGTGCCGTGCCAATGCGGATCGAGTAGACTTGGAAAACTGTAAAAAGTACATGACGACTCACCGAAATCTGACCGGCAAGCTGCAATCAGCCGATGGGCAATGGCGTGGATTTTGTTGTAAAGTTGGGAACCACACGAGGCTAGCTAAAAGCAACATCTAAGTTAGCGAGCGAGTTCCACGTGCAACGCCACTGAATTGCAACCTCCCAAAAATTTGAAGATGGATTCGTCTGGACGGAAACTCGTTTCTGCGCATTGTGTACTTCTTAAAATTTCCCACGTTTACAAGTAAATATGCTATTCCTAACCGAACCTATGGGAGATGTTTTTCGGTGTTCTATAGAGTTGACAGCGGTAAAAATATTATACAATAATATTTCGTGTACTTGCAGTACTTGGACAGGTCGACCAATATAGTGGGATTTACAACCCGTCATGTTTCGGAGGGCACTTAAAGCAATGGGTCCCGGTTGCCATACGAAAATCTTTGATAATCGTAAAACATGTAGTGAAACTTCTCTACACTGTTCCATGGGCTAGGCTAGCCTCGTGCGCGGCATACGTGCAGAGAGAGCTCACAGAACACACTCCACTGTAGATAATTAACAGGCCATTGGCCTATACACAGAAGAAAGAGGAAGAAAAAGATTTATATGCAAAACAGAACTGTACAAAAAATATTACTCGTAAGTATCGTAACTTAACAAAATATATGTACCTATACGTATCTATAGTGTTAAAAGTGCACTCTTTTTGCTTTCTTATTTGCCAATTTGTCAAATACATCTGATAACTCCAAACTTTCACACAATTTATTCCTTCTCTATAGCCAACAGTCTTAGATCATTAAAGCTCTCTTGGGCCATTGACGTTCTTAAATACAGTTTTATAAGTTTGAGTTTTGAAAAACTTTATTCATCTGACGCTACACTAACTTGTAATGTTAGAAGAATTCTCAAAGCTGTAAACAAATTAGGAAATGATGGCCTCAAATTATTTTTTTGGTATATATATATGTTAATGTTTTAATAGTCCATCTCATCTACAATTCTGCTGATGAAAACTATACGTTATTAACTCGCTGAAGAGCCCAAGACCACCAATATCAGTAAAACTTTTGCTTTTGTTTATTAATTTAAAGGAAAACATGTATAAGACAAAGCATCATTTTTTAATTTCCTCTTTAGTCTAAATTCAGAAAAAGAATTTAAATACATTGTAACCATACAACCCTTTCCTGAATTTAATTTAAGGCTGTATTGTTGTGCCTTGCAGTAAAAGAAACACGAAATAGGTTGTTTTGTATATTTATGAAAATTAACAGTATCACACTGCTGCAGTTACAATGAATAATGTTAGAAGTAGAAGTCTCTCTGATTACTATTCTATTCCTATATATAACAACATATTATCAATTGTTTACAGTCCAGTCCAGTACCAAAGATCACAATTATGGAGAATTTTGAATAGAATCGTTGGTCAGTTTGAATAATGAATGTCCAAACTGATATCTAACAGATATAAACTTTTCCGAAATGTTACTAAGTAATCTTTGCTATCGGCTGACTTTCATAAGAATTTAAATAGAATACAAATATTACAAATATATAATATTAACAAAATAATGGGGTTGAATAGTATAATAGGCACAACAGTATCAACAATAGTTAGAATTGTGTTTTGAACAATTTATTCCTTTCCTAATCAGAAAGACGAACTTTAGTCCTCCTCCTTACAAATGAATATTCTGCTTCTACATTTACTTCTGCTGCTTAAGTTTCTGCATATTTCCTAAATATTAACTTTATTCTTTAAAAGTGCACAATAAAGAGGCCGCTCTGGCCGCCCTAAGAATTTGACCGCCTGTCTGAATGCACGCGCTACACACCTGCCAGAACCGGTCCTGAAGCTACTGCTAGTGCCGAGTAACACCTGGTAAGACCGTTTATTTTCAAACACAATTTCATGGCGTTGTGAGCATGTATATTGGGTTGGCATATACTACAGACCATATCAGATCAGCGGTTTTCATCATTAATGATGATTAAGGAGTTGACAGTTTCGTCAAGAACTGTTATTATCGATAAGAAGTAAACATAAGGCTGCCAACTTTTTACGAACCAAATGCGGGACATTTTTTTAGGATCAAAAAGAAATACCTACCTACCATTTTTATATGTGTATCGTAACCGCCCCACGTCGCGCCATTTTAGTGGAAAATCTCACTTTGAATTATTTTTTTAACGAGACGAATTAATTTATGTTGGTGAAAAATTTTTAAAATAATACTTGGGCTATTTTAGATCATACTGTATATATTTAAACTTTAACATATGTATTTTGAAAAAAAAAATGTTAAATAAGTCACTATGCCCTAGTTCGCATCATACCTTGTTTCTTATTCTACATCCTCACTTTTCACATTGAAAATTATCATACAAGTCATAAAAAAAGGAAAAGACGAAAATATTAATGTTTTATCATAATAATATTAAATTATAATTATGTCACTGTCTTTTAAAATCATATTTTTGCACACTGTGAATTTTCTTTAGTAGTTCGGAGTCAGAATTCAAAATTTCATAAATGTCCACACATTTTCCCATATTAAATTTTACTTGCAACATTGCATGAACAGTCTCAATTTTAAGCGCCGTCTTTTCAGACGTCCACATTGCATTAACAAGGGAGAATACTCGCTCAATAGGTCCATTTGTTCCAGGTAGACAAAAAACATACTGAATGAGTAGTAAAAGGTTACTATATGGAATTGAATTATTATCAAAATGTTCAAAAATTTCTTGCCATCTTTTCACTGTGTCATAGCTACCTTCTCTCCACTTTGACAACACTTCATTAGTTAAAAAAGATTTTAAAGTATGCACTTCATCAAACATTTCATCTTCATTAATTTGATTTTTGGCTTGAACTCTTTCCTTGTATAGTTGTAAAGTAATTACGATATCATCCCATGTAATAGGTTTATTTAAACGAATTCGTTATTTTTTGAAAATTGTCATATTGGTGGCTATATTTATCTAAGTATTGAATACAGTTTCTTCGTGTCTCCTTCGTTTATACTTAAACTACAAACTCGGTCCAGTTCTCCACGCTTCCCGCAGAGCCGTGGTAGCCCTGAACATAGGCTCGCGTCGGTTTTAAATTAGAATAAGTGCAATATTTCTGAATGCGGGACATGCGGGACAATTATTAAGTTTCCGGGACGAATTTAGATATCAATAGTAAAGCGGGACATGGGTCGCTAATCCGGGACTGTCCCGCCTAATCCGGGACGGTTGGCAGCCTTATAAACATGTTTTTAAGCACCGATCGACCTACAACTTCTGCAAATGCATTGCCTAGTGTAAACTCTCCTTTATACAATATTTTGTTTTTTGAATTGTAACTGAAAACAACAAAAGAATTTTATTATTGTGTCACCATTTTGTGGAATAATGTTATATTCTAGTTTTTACTGATGACATTTCATCATAAATCATAATATTGGTAGTTCCTGGGAGGTCCTGTTTATTTCGAACTATAAAATTATCAAACTTTTAAATTTATATTATTACCGTATCAAAAACGGTTTACATATGAAAAAATACTGTTTCAAACTTTAACGGTTTGTAAATAAGCCGTACAAAATAAAACGGAGTTGAAATATGGCCAGAGATATATGTAGCAATTTAACGGTCTTTACACAATGTGGGGGTTCAGAATGGTGGGTTAACGTCCCCAAGTTGTAAAGCAAAAGCGAAATCGGATGTGCATTTTAGTTCTGTATTTAAAAGTATACCGTAAATGCAAAAAACCGCGTAGGTAATATTAAAGAAAGTTGACCTTTTCGCCCTAAACTTCCACTTCCGGTAAGAAGGGTAGAGGACAGAGAACTCTGAGTAGGGGGTATTTTTTGTGATATTGCAGTCTTGCGCACGGAACGCTAACAAAGTAAACAGAGATCAATAGAAGGGCGCGTTGGGCATGCTTCACCGGCACTTCCATATTTTGTGCGTATTTAAAGTGAAACAAAGGCATTTAATAAAATAAAATTGAGGGGCCCTAGAACATTTTAATTTTACTATAATAGTAAAAGTAAAATGGATGTGAAAGAAAAGAGCGACGACAAAAAAGACATAGAAATGGAAGAGAGGGAGCAAGCGTTAAACTCCGAAAATAGAGAACAGGATAAAATATCAGAAGCGGAAAATGCTCCAACATTAGAAGTCGAAAATGGGATGAAATTCAATAAGACTGATACTAGAGAGGGAAGAGAAGTTCAACCAAAGAAAATACCAATTGGAGGCATTCAAATGCCTGGCTTTTTCACTAGAAGTAAATCAAAGGAAAAATGTAAAGTAAGTTTAAGAAATGCAAATTAATGTATCTTATTTAATTAATTTTTAAAACTAATGTTTATTAAATAAGGAAGATGAAAATGAGCAACAGGGTGATACAGAAGGGGCTGAGCTGTTAAAGACCAAAGAAAATGAGAACAAAGATGAACCAAAGATACCACATCCTAGAATTAAGTTGCCAAATCCATTTAGAAAATCTAAAGCAATCAGTGAGGAAGATGGTAAGATACAAAACGGAATTTTATGGGGATTCCTTTTTGTTTCTACAAGTACATTTCTAGCTGAGAAGGCAGCAGAACCAAAAGAGAAGAAAAGACTGCTTGACACAATCCGTCTACCTCTTGTGTCTGTTTTCCCCAGGAAAAAGAAGGAAGAGGGAAACTTAGGAAACCAAACCGCAGTAGCTGGGTTAGCCTCAATGGAGACGCTGGATGAAAACGACAAGACTGCTGACAAAAAGGAGGACGACTTAAAAAATGTATGCTTAGATATTAACGTGGACGTAAGTATTAAAGTAATAAGTATCTAGGTATTTTGATACTTTTGTAATTGCAGGAAAAAAGGGAACTCGAAAAGCAGATTTGTGAAGAGGAACCATCATGGAAGCAAAAACTTATGGCATACCGCATAGTTATAAGTGAGTATTGATTTCAAAATTTAATTAAACTATTATCTATGGTGTGGAATACATGTGTGTGAAGGATTGTAAAAAGTGATAGCCAGTATTTTTACAATCCCCAGTTATGTTTATAGTCAACTTCCTGTAAAGCAATGTCTGTGTTATAAATTAGGTTAGGTTATTCTTAATAAATTCTAACCCAACAGTGTCATCTTGTGAAAGGTTCATACACCAAAATTAGGCGTTATTGGTTAAATGCCAAAAAATATACATCTTTATTGATGGCCTAGTTGTTCCTAAACAATGCTTATTCTACTTTGGTTTTTTGGATGTATGCTAAAAATTATTTTTTAATCATAATGCAGTATGGGCGCCACCACAGGGGTTACTTTTAACACCAGTGCCTTAAAATGACATTTTAGACACTGACAGCATGCGTTAAAAATTAAACTTTTAGTGATGTTTGTAGAAAATAGTATATTAAAGAATTAGTTTTTTAAGGCACGTTTTAAAGCACGAGTCCATGTTTAGAAAATGAGCCGCGCAGCGGCGAGTTTTCTAAAGGACGAGTGCCTATAAATGCCTTAAAAAACGAATTCTTTATACTATTTTTCATACTTTTTTTTATTTTTGGTATTAAAGCGATGTTGAATGTTTGAATAAATAAACTTTTGTTTTTATACTTTTTTGATTTGACAGGTTCAATTATTGTGTTCGCGATTTCATAAAAGTAAAATGGAAAACGACGTAATTTAAAAACTTAATAGTATTTTGTAGGTTAGTTTAATTTGAACTATGAACTATGACCACGAAATTAGATTGACAGTAACAGAAATGAAGAGAGGAATAACCAGAGGTAATTTTAATGAAGTTTAATGGTTTTATTAACAACCTAATTACAAAATATAAATAACACTCCTACTAATAATTACTTTGAAAAATGAAAATTGAAGGTGCATGAAGAAAATGTTCCACCATTTATCCCTGAAGGGATGAGTGAAGACTGGGAGCTTAGTGCTAAGTTTCCTAATCTTTGATCGCCGTTTGTAACCTCTTTTGAACTGGACGGTTGCAAATGAAAATTGCCGCTATCAAAACAAGAAGATGTGGATGGTTGAGGTATTCTCCGTTCTTCTGTGGAATAAGGTTGAATCTTGTTCGCAATTTCAATTTTATTCTTTAAACAATCTTCAATATAACTTTCTGCAACCGTACTGCTTTTCCACCCTGCGTGACGTTTAATTGAAATCAGATCACCTCCTGCATTCGCCAAAAGAGTGGCAGACCTTCTTCTGAAACAATGACCAGTATATCTTTTAGGTTCGTCTTTGTTAAGCCACTTCACAATCAAACTTGGTATTTCTCCCATTTTGTTGATTCCCACATTTTGATTTACACACTTACTGTTGGTATACTTTAAAAAGAACCGGTCGCTAGTCGCGTTTGGGGGTCGCAAAACTTTAAATTTTTTAATAATTTTTATATTTTCAACATTTGAAACCGTAAATGTTCGTTCGCAGT
>JABXWE010051224.1:0-12591 GCA_014611495.1 Limonius californicus | reverse complement strand
TGAGAGATAAATTACCACACGAATACTTCTTTCAATAAAGATTACCAATATTACAACCACAAGACCTTCATTTTCATATAGATATCGCAAGCAATATTTCAATATAGTCTGTATATGATCGAAGTACTTCCGAAACGGTAATCCGATTCTCTCAAACATTCAGCACTCACATATTCTGGAAATCTACAAATTTTATTTTGTATCAACCGAACGCACCCAAATCAGAATATAATAGGAAAAACATATATTACTTATTTGCAAATGAAGGTATAACATTGTATCAAAATAGGTAGTGGACGTGAAACTAAATGCTCGTATACAAGGTCCAAAGAGAGAGGCAAAAATTACCCAACTGTGTAGAGTAGAAATGTGTGGGCTTTATACAATGACTATAAAGGTAAATATAATTAATTGAAGCTACTAATAATAATGTAAGTTTAGACAAATGTTATTCTTACAAATACTACAATTTTTACTACAGTTTAAAATAATACATTATATTATATTTAATTATTTATTCAAATATGCATAAAATAATAGTTCTTCGAAGTGGCAAAAGTAGAATGATGAGGGTAAAATCTTAAATGATGAAAATACAACTCATAAAGGGTAACATACGTCAAAAATATTGGTAGAATGAGACATTATATTTAAAATGGATTTGGTACATTACATATACAGTAAAAGTTTGCGTAATATCCTAATTTAAGTAGAGTTTTCCCGCAATCCGCAGGAAAACAAACAATATTTCTAATATTTATCAAAATTACGAATCTACCGCCTCCATACTACGGAGACGGTTACGGGTTAGAGGTCAGCGCGTTAGAAGAAGGTCTCGGGTTCAATTCCCATTACCGGAACATCGGATTTTTAGGGGCCGTTCTCCCTCGCAAGGCAATGGCAAACCACCGAGGTGTTCTGTATAGTAAATCTTCTCTGGAGTAGAAGTGTTGACACTTCCCGTGGTTCGGAGTCCGCGTTAAGCTGTAGGTCCTCTATATCTGTGGTATTTTAAATATTCCCACACAAGTGTAAGAGAGGCAATCGTTCTTGTAAGAGGCAAAGCACTCAAAGCAGATACTAAGAACACGGTAAACCAGTTGAGATACATTGAAGTTATTTAATAGTCTTCTTAAGGCGGCCGTGGGTTAGCGTAAGTTAACGCTTTAGGTTTCTACGCTGAAGGTCCTCGGTTCAATTCCCACTACCGGAACATCGGATTTGTAACGGCCGTTCTCCCTCGCAAGGCAAACGCAAAGCAGCGAGGTACTCTGCGTAGTAAATCTTCTCGGTAGTAGTCTTTACACTTCCTATGGTTTGGAGCCCACATTAAGCTGTAGGTTCTCTACATTTGTGGTACTTTAGAAAGCGCTACGCAGGCGTAAGAGACACAATCGCTCTCGTAAGAGAAAAAGCTCTCAAAGGGGATACTAAAAACACGGAAATGCAGTTGAGATACATTGAAGTTATTTAATAGTCTTCTTGAGACGGCCGTGAGCTAGAGGTTAGCACTTTAGACTTCTACGCTGCAGGTCCTGGGTTCAATCCCACTACCGGAACATCGGATTTGTAACGACCGTTCTCCCTCGCAAGGCAATGGCAAAGCAGCGAAGTACTCTGCTTAGTAAATCTTCTCTGTAGTAGTCATGACACTTCCTATGGTTTGGAGCCCACATTAAGCTATAGGTCCTCTTTATCTGTGGTACTTTAGAAAGCGCCACGCAGGCGTAAGAGAAACAATCGCTCTCGTAAGAGATAAAGCACTCAAAGGAGATACTAAGAACACGGTAAAGCAGTTGACATACATTGAAGTTATTTAATAGTCTTCTTGAGACGGCCGTGAGCTAGAGGTTAGCGGGTTAGACTTCTACGCTGAAGGTCCTGGGTTCAATTCCTACTACCGGAACATCGGATTGTTCACGGCCGTTCTCCCTCGCAAGGCAATGGCAAAGCAGCGAGGGACTCTGCTTAGTAAATCTTCTCTGGAGTAGTCTTTACACTTGCCACGGTTCGGAGTCCACATTAAGCTGTAGGTCCTCTACATCTGTAGTACTTTAGAAAGCGCCACGCAGGCGTAAGAGAAACAATCGCTCTCGTAAGAGATAAAGCACTCAAAGGGGATACTAAAAACACGGTAATGCAGTTGAGATACATTGAATTTATTTAATAGTCTCCTTGAGACGGCCGTGGGCTAGAGGTTAGCGCGTTAGACTTCTACGCTGTAGGTCCTGGGTTCAATTCCCACTACTGGAACATCGAATTTTTCACGGCGGTTCTCCCTCGCAAGGCAATGGCAAAGCAGCGAGGTACTCTGCTTAGTAAATCTTCTCTGTAGTAGTCTTTACACTTCCTATGGTTTGGAGCCCACATTAAGCTGTAGGTCCTCTACATCTGTGGTACTATGGAAAGCGCCACGCAGGCGTAAGAGAAACAATCGTTCCCGTAAGAGATAAAACACTGGGATATTAAGAACACGGTAATGCAGTTGAGATATATTGAAGTTATTTAATAGTCTTCTTGAGCCAGCCGTAGGCTAGAGGTTAGCGCGTTAGAATTCTACGCTGAAGCTCCTGGGTTTAATTCCCAGTACCGGGACATAGGATTTTTCACGGCCGTTCTCCCTCCCCTGGCAATGGCAAACTAGCAGGTATTCTGCCTAGTAAATCTTCTCTGGAGTAGTCTTTACACTTCCTGTGGTTCAGAGCTGTAGGTCCTCTACATTTGTGGTACTTTAGAAAGCGCCACGCAAGCGTAAGAAAAACAATCACTCTCGGAAGAGATAAGGCACTCAAAGGGGATACTACGAGCACGGTAATGCAGTTAAGATACGTTGAAATTAGTTAATAGTCTCTTTGAGACGGCCGTGGGCTAGAGGTTAGCGCGTTAGACTTCTAAGCTGTAGGTCCTGGGTTCAATTACCACTACCGGAACATCGAATTTTTCACGGCCGTTCTCCCTCGCAAGGCAATGGCAAATCAGCGAGGTATTCTGCCTAGTAAATTTTCTTTGGAGTAGAAGTAGAGACAAAGCACTCGACATATAGTCTTCATGTGTTAAAATTTTAATATAACATGAAATCGTAGCGTGAAAAAGAATTGCTGCCAAGCTTTTAACACTTTTCATCGTAAAAGCTATTGCTGTAGGAGGTATATTTACGTTTATTGACGACCGCAAAAAACCTTGGACAATTATCTGTCGCTGTTATCAAGCATTTATATTGACTTTGTCCTGGTAATCATCCTGTTTAACATCTACGCCAGTATATTAATCAGGATTTGACAACATTGATTTCAATTTTTTTTTTAATTAGGCAATTTTGAAGTACTAAACTGTACTTGTTCATTTTTATTTCTTTGGATAGGTTTCAACTCATCTTTGATAATTTTTTACAGACCTAAAAAAATATTGAAAACCGTTCGTTTTGTATTTTTTAAGTAATTAATTCTGCGTATAAAAGTTCAGAAGCATAAGTACGGATTATGATAATCATATTATTTATTAGTTTTTTAATCTTGTGAAATTTTAGAAGTTGCCATCGAGGAATTCTATGTTACTAAAATTATAAGAATTTATTTTCAATATTAATGCTACAAACTGGCTTAGCCTTATATTAAATTATCTTAGATTCTGCATGTATTAGGTGTATTAAATTCCGTATTAATAAAAACAGTTCTTTTAAGATGTGTAGGAATATTCAAGAAAAGCATTTCGTTCATTTTTAAGAATAAAAGTGCAAATTTAGAAATATAAAATTACCTGGCAATTATTTAATGTAAGCCTTTTCAAGAGTGATTTTAATAACGGTAATGTTTAATTTTCGTCGCATGAGCATTCGTTAATTAGAAACACCGTCAGACGCTTCCAACCACTTAAACACAGCTCCTCCGTTTTCTCTTAATTTACACGTCAAACCTGACTTTTACCTTTTATTTTAATTAATAATAAAGCCAGCGCCCTTTCGTGCTTTGTAATTACGAGTACCTTTGATTCGAAGCTGGCATTCTGCTCCTAGGACGTGCTTTTACCAAATTAAGGCCTATCCGGTAGTACGTTCTTATCCAAAACAGGAAAAACAAAATCCATGCACATTTAAATCATCAAACCTGGAACAGAGCGTGTTGTAAAATTTAAATTGCGTTTCAAATTGAAGATTTCCGTTTTTAAGTGCAGACTTCCAAACAAATATTTGCTTGAGCTGATAGGCAAGCAAAAAAATAGCAATGCTCGAAAGGCGGCGTCGCCTCAACTGTAAAAATCCGAAAAGTGTGTTTGTGGATCTGGAAATGGCACTATTTCCCAAACACTACCTCCATTCATATTCCACAGTACAAATATTTTGTTAGAGATTATGAATGTTGATAAACCTTTTACCATGTATACGTGAGCATCGTTTACGCACTTTATTGTTCATTGTTGAATGATACTGATGCTCAATCTAGATATTAGTGAATAATTTTAGATTAAATGTAACTGATTAGTCATTTTCACGGTCGCAAGGGTAAGGATTTGTATAGATGCAAAATTTAACGATTACACATTTTCTATTCAATTCTCACCTTGTATAGTATTCTTAATTTTTCCGTTAACTTTAAACAACTTCATTTTATAAATAACAGAAAGTGTCTAATAGCTCTTTTACGTTTCTTCAGACACGATCGGTTTCCAAACAATTCAGAAATGTTTTGTGAAATCTAAATCAATACTTGTGAAATTGCGGGTGCTTTCGTAAATAATTTAGGACAATTAAATACCTTCCAATTTGTTTGACTTTTTTAATATAACATTAAGTGATTAAATGTTTAAATTGTAGTACTTTGTAGTAAGGACTTACAATGCGCACTACGGCCGGAGTGCAAAGAGAAAACCTGGAAAACCCCAACCCAGATCTCACTCAATCAAACAACAACAACCAGTCACAAAATAAATGTTTCCAATTCCACTTCATCGGTTAGCAGTTTACTGACGTTTCGTCATGCGTTCTACACAACATCTTCAGGACTACTTCATGATCTGAAGCGTAACTGCAGCGCTGAAAGAGTTTTATACAAAGTCAAACAGCAATAACTTGTTAATGGAGATTTCGATACCTGGGTGCTCATGGCATAGAAAATAAATACCCATTATTTAATTCATTTAATGGAATTTAGTTAAGACTGGTTAGACACATAAATTTCCGAAAAATGTTGTGTTTACCTCTATACAGCGTGATGGATGATAAAGTTCCACATAAAATTCGCAATTTTATTCTATGTATAACGATGTTTGGGAAAACCCTGAAACACGTCAATTTTTTTTTCAAAAAGACGCTTCCTAGTGTAAATTCATTTCTATTGGCTTTTGTTTCTGCGTTATGACGTCAACATTAATTTTTTTTAAATAGCCGCCCTATTTTGCACCCTTATTTTGATTGACTTCCTCACCAGTTGACTGGCTATATAAAAGCTTAGTAGCTCCATAACAATTATTTTGAGAAATACAAACACAAAGTTAAAAAATTCAGAATATGTTTTTATAAGAACATTATGAAAAACATTACCTAACTGAAATGTTCAAACTGTCCACCATTAACCAGTTGGCACTGGCCAGCATGTGTGAAAATAACTCGCTACATCTGTTTCCTTTAAAACTTTAAATTGTTGACTTTTGCCACATTTGTGAAACAGTGATAAATGTTTTAAAATCAAGATAGAAATGAGCTTAACAGTTTGGGAAATAAATAATAAATAATAATAAAATTAAATAAATAATAAATAATAAATAAAATAAATAATAAATAATATAATATAAATAATAATGACGGTTAAATACGGTAAATTAAGAACTCGCGAAGAAGCCTGTGAGTTATTTAATCGAGAACATCCCTATTGTAAGATCTCTGGTGAACAGAATAGTTACAAGATTTGTGGCAACTGGAAGTGTAGAAGATTTATCTAGCTGAAGTAGGTCGACTTCATGTAAGAGAAGAAATCAAATTTAACGTGTTTTTGAAGCTGAAGAGGATCCTCGTATTTCTACAAGGCAAATTGATTTAAACACTGATACCAGCCAACCATTAATTTGTAGTAAAATTGTTTGGAAAAGAAAAATACCTTATAGAGTAAGCTTGATGCACGAGATAAATGAAGATGATCGTGGATTATAGATTTGTAAAGAATTAATGTGACAGTCCCAACTTCTTAAATAATATCATTTTTTTCTGATAGCCCTTTTGTCTGGTTCAGTAAATCGTTGCAATTGGTCACAAGAAAATCCGCGAATGATACGAAGTTGTCTTCTAGGACTTCGGACTTCGTCTTTGTTCGGAGAAAATTTGAATGCTGTTCAATATTTAGATTTGCCGGGTTTTGGGTTAGTTGCAGGTCTAGCAATCCTTTTTCCAAACAATAAAGCCTTAGATATGTTCCACCCAAGCATTGAGTTCGGCAAGATGGAACTTCTCCCTATTTTGGTGTACAAGTCCAGTAGTTTCTTAACTATATGTTTCCTGGTAAATGGTTAGGGCGCTGAGGACCGTCTAACTGGCCTGCGCGATCATCTGACTTAACGCCGCTGGATATTTTTCTATATGGTCATGCGAAATCGTGAGTTTTCATTAGTAGGCCAAACAATTTCGACGATTGAAAACGTCTTTAGAAATTGAAAATGTTATACCGAAAATTATTGGGCGATACAAAGTGCAAAGGTCCTCAAAGTAGGCGCAGCGGAAAATAGTAGAACTGAAATTAGTATATTGAACCTTAAAGTTTAATGTTTAGCATATTTTTTTACGAAAGATTGCATGTATAATGTACTTACGAGTACACTCTAAAACTACATAAAACTTACTACTACTACTTATTTAAACAAATTAGTGGCTTAAATGCGCCTGTTTTCTACAAATAACTTGTCCAAGTTTGGTTCTAAATGTGGAACAGCTACCCTTAGTTCACGTTCGATGTTCATCCGGTTTCTTTATTTCGATGTTATAGTAGCTACTGCAGAGAAATCAACTTTACAAATATTTAATGTAGGAAACGACAAAATAATCTACATAGCTCTCTTGAGTTAATCCAAAACTCAACAATGGTTGTCGAAGAAAATTGTCTCTTCTTTTCTGTAGTTGGTGTTAAATCAATGAATCCCTCTTCTTCCAAACGATAACTCTGTAGGTGTAACTTCAAACGGGTTTATTATCCACTCGCATTTGGTCAGAAGACTCATTTTCAAAGAAGTAACGTTTAAAAGTTTTGCATTACGTTTTTAAATGATATTATATGCGTCTAAAATGACACATGCATTTCTACGGCTTGGTTTGTTATACTTAATTAATGTTTTTTATTTAGTAAACATTTCTATGTCTTCACTGTTTATCTTCTATGACCAAAGTTCCAATTTTCGCGAAAATCCATAAATTTTATCTGATAGTTTTAATATATGAGTATTATTTCCTTGTAAGTGGATATGCTATTAATCAAAAACGTCATCAAATAAGACAATTCCATTATGAACAGTTTGTCAACAAAATTCACGGTATCTTGGGGATTGTCTTCTTTCAGAAACGTATATACTTTCTGCCGAAACTTAAAGACCCGTTGTATAATTTTTCTACGTGATAAACACCGAGACTCGCAATAAAACAATAGTTCTGAATGGCCAGCTCTCATATCATCGCACATTGAAGAAATTAGTTTTGCTCTTAAATGACTTGCTTTTATGTAATTTACAATAGAAATTTGAGTGGATAATACCAAATGAAATGCTGGGCTGACTTCCTTCGAAGCAAGTGATTCCCTGTGTATCATGCAACTGTGCCAAGTAGCATTTGAATTCTTTTAGCTTATAAGTGCTTATGCCCCATCAGTACAAACACCAACACAGTTTTTCGACTCCAGGCCAGAGTTTACTATATAATTATCACCCATTTGAAATAGATCCGCACTTGTAGTTCTTTTTTGAGTTTCTCTGCAGCAAAGTAAGTAGATGCATTGTCGCATCAAACGTGCATGTTTGATAATATCCATTGCCTCGTCTAACTGACTAACAAATAATTTGTAGGGTTCGAAAGAAGCTGTTCCTGCAGATCCTCATATCATCAAAGCGTCTACTAATAGTATTATGTGATACTGGTATTTTTTGAATATCCTTAGCATAATTATCTCCAAGCATTGTTGCGATCATAGCGACGACTACCGAAAGAATAACATTTTCCGCAATAGTGTGAGGTTTCTTGCAGTTGGGCATACGGTGTGCAACATTATAAGATACAAGCAGAGCTTTTTGAGGCAACGGCCAAACTGTATTGAACGCTAATTTCTGGCTACTAAACTCACTTCTTCACAAAGAAATCGCGAGATTTATTTTCATGATCTTTATACTCTGTTTGCAAATGCCTCTTTAGTTTATTTGGTTTCATAATATTAGCAACTGAAGTATTTTCACATATACACATTGCGTTCGCTCTTCACCATTAACGATTGTACTTATAAAACCAAAATTCAAGTGTTCATCACAGTATTTCCTAGTTTTCGCTTTGGTATTGTTAGTAGCTTCTTTATCTGCAGACGCAGATGTACCTGCATTCTCAAAATTACGTTTAGGCCCGATTCAGTATTTTACTATACTTTAAAACTATTTATACAAACTTTAAATCACTCAGATGCAACAGAACGCAAACGAAATATTATGCGTCTACCCGCTGCTACGCTTACTACTAAACTAACCTAACTGAACATGCGTTACGGTTTTATACGTTCCATCTCCACTATCACAATTTTTGGACCATTCTACGGCGCTCGGAAAAGTTCGAGATCCCGTCTTGGTAAACAGAGGGGCACGTGTCATAATATATTTAAAAAGGGAGCCGCGAAACCCAAAAGTTTGGGGAACATAACCTTAAACATTTGTATAAATGTGTTTTCGCTGTATTTACGAACAACTATCTTACACTGTAGCTGGAGGTCAGAATTGTAAAGTAACAACTATCGTCATTAAATGTTTAGCTCTTCTGAATGAATGTTTATTTAGTTTCTTATGCTACTGTAGTGCCTACATTAATTGTTTTTGCTTCTTATCGTGTTACTCTTATGGATCATATTTTATTACGAGACTTTGTTTCTTTCTACTTATTTATTTATCCTATTTTGAGCACATGTTCACTTATTTATTTTGTTGTTGTAAAACTTTCAGGTTTAATCTTTCCAATCAGTCTTCTATCCTCTATCAATTCTTCTAACTAAAGTATAACACATAAACTCTTCCTAGCGTTATGTTAACGATGAGAAGATTATTTGCTATTTTTTTAGAGGATTTAATGTGCATATAAAGGTTTCCGCGTTTTATTTATTCCTAATAGGTATTCCAATATATTTCTTCAAATGTACAAATTAATTATGACTCATTTCGGTACCAAATTTCTGTTTTAGCCGTACATATTTCAGTAAGAAAGAAAATTTGTTTAAAAAAACTTGTAAGCTTTCCTTTAATATCTGTAACAAGTAATTAAGTAGAACAGTTTCAATCGAAGAGCTTTCGCCGTAGCCTGATTCTTTTTCTACGTCGCATATAATTACAACCTCTCCGAATAATAAACGGCTGAGCAAAGCAAACGAATCGGTTTTTTGAGCAATAAACTCGCCTCAATGGAGAAAACCTGTGACAGATATACGTTTTTGAAAGTCAATTATTAAAACTGCACTGTTACCGCAACAAGTTTTTTAACCTGTTCTGCGGTGGAACTGAAATCCACGATTAATAGCAGTGATGGCTTAGTTCAATGCTTGTTTAAAAATTCTAGAGCGGTCTTTGATAACTGAACTGGAATTTTATAGCACTTGGAATAGTGTAATTGTCCTGTTTGCAACGACGAAACATACTTAATTACAAACAAGCAGGGGAAAAGAGAACGGGTCAAACACAATTCCAATATTGTTTCTAAAACTTACGGCCAAACGAAATAAATGCTAAACTTTCAATATTATTTATCCTAAACTAATCTTATCATTATTGTTCCATTAATATATCTGTTAGGAAAAAAGGGAAAGCCGTTATCGCATATGTTTTACATTCTTATAATTCCAAACGGTTTATTCTATTTTAAAGCCAAGTTGAAACTTTTGACCTTACATTTGATAAACTGATGAAAGCCAATCAATCCTTATCTATAATTGCATAAATCTTTGTTTCTTAACATATGCAATATACTGTCTCGATTACAAGGTTTACTTTAAAAAATGGAACAGCGTTTACAAAACCTGTAATTTATCATAATTTCCAATTTTCATCCTACGCAAATATTTAAATGAATCCAACCTTTCTGGAAATTCGCGGAAAATAATCGCGGTAACGCTGAAAGCGTTTGCTAAAGTGCAATTTCTTCAAATTTTCATAACTTTTTATGCATCATGAATATTTATGCTCTGTCACGGTTTGCTAGTACAAAATTGCCGGTAATCTGGAGATAACAATGTGCATGTCCATAAAGTTGAAAATTATGCATACGATAACTTTCTGTTATGTTGTGTGCATATGTAAATCGAAATGTTGCAGAAAATTCGGGACTTCTCCAGGTTTACACAGTAACCTGATTAAATTTCGCGCCCGCAGAAACTTTTACGGATAAAATGTGGAAAACCGTCGTAATATAACGATTATCCGTATGGAAATCATAAAAGGATTACGGTTACTGTTATTTAGAGGAAACATGGGATTTCAGTTATGTTTACAAATGTAAAACGAGTACTAGATAGAGACGAACTTTGCAAATTTAATCTCATACTTGTGTATTTTGCTGCGAAGCCTGTACGTGGTTTTATGCACCACTAAAATATAAAGTGGTAGTGTATAAATATAAAGGGTTATTTACAGTTTAATGGGGCTAGGCTGAGTGAAGTCGATTGTAGTATAAGCAAAAACATAATGGTTTGCAAAAAGAAAAGAAAAACTGCGAAACTTAAGTTACTCGCGGCCGTGATATATGATCTCAGATCTGAAAGTAATCCACGTTTTGTTTTCGCAGTATTTATAGCTCGCAACGTCAGGGGGTATAAATTTCAAATTATTTCCTTCGCTACTGCCAATAACTACAAAACAATACGAAAGGACATTAAAAATTGTTGGTTTCGGCTTTCAAACCACAGTTCTTCAAACTTCTTATTTGATTTTGTTACATTCGTTTCGAAAATTAATATAAAAATTGTTTATGCTGTTTCTATTCGTTCGTTTCAATTATTCGCTACACAGTGCGCTAAGATACAAAATACAGTGCAATGATTTCGTACCATTTTAATTAAGAAGGTTCCACACTTCATGAATTTTGTATCCTGTTTAAATTAGAACTGTTTTAGGATCTAGTCATAGTGAGCTACTTTACTTTAAAGTAATATATCAAAAATGTCTGTTTTAGGACTTTTATATCTGGCTTTTTACTGAACTGGCATGTTGGTTCTAACTGGTTAGCTTTTTACCAATGCAGATTACATATTTCTCATGTAGGCACAACCCGATTTTGGATACATTTTTTTTTAGCTATATAAAGCCGACCACATACGTAACTGCATACTTGAACGGTATGCTTGTACAAATTTATTGTACATTTATACCTGACGGCCATATAGCCTCCACAAGGCACAAATTTACTTGAACAATGCCAATTTAGACTTGAACCAGATCGTCGACGGGCATGTGCGCCGCTCGCTTTAGGTTTGCAGTTCTCAAGAAAAAAGCAAGGAATGAAACATAGCTTGTTATACAAAGACTCTTAAAGAATAGGAAACATTACTAGTACACTAATCTTTGAAATGTATTGTCAACATAGAAGCATCATACGATCATGAGACAGGTTATAAACCCACACGGAAGATTAACAGCAACATTGTTTCTTCTTGCAACGGCAAGACATGCACAAGTCTGCTTCTTCAACGTACACGTTCAGTTATACCAGCTCAAGCACAACATGTGCAAGTAGCAACATGGAAATGCAAACATATTCATGTCGCTTGTACAGTCGAAATACTTCTCCAATATTATCATATTACGCTCATATATTTGCACAACAAATTTGTGCAAGCATACCGTTCAAGTATGCAGATACGTGTGTGGCCGGATTAACGGTGTTGTTCTTAACATTTCTGTAATTTGTTTATTTATTAATTTTTATACCAATCTCTTTACTTATATATTATCTAATATTTCGGTAATGTATTTTATATAACTGTTCTGCATGTTATTATTTAGCTAAAGATGAATCTATCTCTTGCCTTTTACTTGTATCGATCGTATCGAAAAGTGATCGCAAAATATAATCATTTGAGTTACAAATATATGAGACAAACTATTAATTAGATAAGAAATTAACTCAATTACATTTTCGCATATTTGTTACTTGGATCGACTAACTGATTAAAGTAATAATCTGTAAATTGTAGACCTGATGGATCAAATATTTAGATATAGCAAAATCAAAGACAAATACTGCTGTTCATGTGATTAATAACTATGCTGTTTGCAAACGCATTTATATTAGTAGCCACTACTAAATTACATGAATAATTATAGAAACTAAGCATGCTATAGATTTATTGGTTTTGCCTGAAGGAATCGAATCAATTAATTGAA
>JABXWE010051219.1:0-12035 GCA_014611495.1 Limonius californicus | reverse complement strand
AAAAAATTAATGCATAAACCGTGACTGTAAGACAGGTTTTTTTTCATTTTAGCATGCATTAGAATTTAATAAAGTAATCAAAAATAAATGTTTTATTTGATTTTATACCTGATTGGTAATTCGAAATAAAAGGACATATTTAAATGATACATGAGTTATGTATAAGGAAACTTAAATAGGTGTATTATTTATTTTCCTAACTGTTAATTATTTTCAGTGTGGAATGTCGTACAGCATGGTTAGTAGATATTGACTTCTGTAAGAGTAATATAAAAATATACCTTTGCGGAGCAAGCAATGGAAAGTAACTCGAAATAGTTCAGACATTGATTATCAAGCGTTAAACTTTGAATATTTACCCATTTTAAATTATTTATTACACGTATTTTTGTTGAAAATATTTTGCAAATGCACAAATAAATCATACGCCAAAATAGGTAGTAAATCCGGGGATTTTATGAATTCTCAACATAAAGTTAAGTAGTGATAAACCAAAGATTAACTGCATAGCAATTAGATTAATCGTCATTTCAGCAAAAAAATTAGGTTACTGAGTAAAACTGGCTACATAATGTTAGCTCCAACTACAATGTTTAAGTTAATTTTGTTTTTATTCCAAGAAATTAATATTCCATTTTTATGAAATTACAATGTAGTACTGAATTTAAGTTAGCGGTGTGGTTTGTAATACTTAGTACTTGTCTTACTTTTAGTTTAAACAAATGCAATAGCACTACCAAAATGAAATTCCAAAATATTATTCCATTACTAACAAGTATCCAATAAATTGTTTAATATTTATTTTGCAGTCTTTCGAAATAATCTTCAGAAATTGCTCACATTTGTTTTAACTTTTTTTGTTTGAAAATAAGGTGTTAATTATTTCAATCAAGAAATTATTTATTATTAATACCCCCTGTTAAAGCAGAAACTGCTTGGCAATCAGAATGGTTCAGTTTCAATGGCATATTGATATTTTTGATTGAAAAATTAAAAGCGCATTTGGAACAACATTCTAAAATTATTTTTAATAATTCAAACAAAAATGAATATCTAGATTCAGCAGTTATAGGCGAAAAATAGAATATGCGATAACTGTAGTTTTATTTGTTAAAAAAAAACGGCGAGAATATTTATAAAGTACTATTCACGTAGACTGCCGTTTTTTTTAGTGAGATCAACAGGTTATTCTTAGGTTATTCAATAGCATAAACTTGCTTATAAATATTATTTAATGGAAACTAGTTAGCCGTGGTATCATTAAAAGGGTGTATATTTTACACCTTTCAAAAATGCGTGCTTTATTGATGTTATTTTTATTCACAGACCGATTATAAACAGTTTATGAATTTTATTTATTTAATTTAACTTTTATATGAACTAAGCTACAACCAAACGATAAGAAAGCAGAATGAAAATCATATGTGAACAGTACGTTGTTGACTAAAAATACATTGCTTTGGCACAAAAAGGGCCTGAATTAATATTTAAAATAAATAGTTACACGGATTTTAAGAAATAGGTATCTAACGACATACTTCAAATGTAATGAAAATTCAAGAGCATCAAATCAGTCATAATTTAACGAATTTTCCAAACACTCTAAACCTGTTATACATACTCGTACATATTGTTTTAAAGATAGTGAACTTGTTTTCAAAATATCATTTCTGCAACATTACAAAACAATTTAGTTGAGTTTATCTGTTGCAAGATGTACAAAAAGTACCTTAATAATGTTTTCACACATTTTTGATATCTGTGAAAGTGCAGTTACGACAACCTATAGCATTCATGAAGTATTTATTTTTCCCATGAGTCGGAAATGAAACTACATATTGATTGTTAAAAACATTCCAAAAAGTTGGTGCAATAATATGTTGTCAGTTTTCCATAGGTACCATAATCACGTACATATTTACGAAGTACCATCTAAATTGGACCACTGTGTATTCTACAGACCGGGAACCTTCTTTTACAACAATGCGTAGTAATTTGTTTCTTGTGGTTTGGCACTGTTGAGCCATAATTGGACAATCATTTACAATTGATTTATGGACTTTTCCATAAATTTCGTTATTGATGAGTTATGGGTTAACCCTAACATTTGAAATTACGAATTAATTTTTGCAAGTACCCATACAATTTAGCGTTTTTTATCTGTTTTTTGGATCTTTTTGTGTATGTCACAGTTGCACAATATTCGAGACAGCGACGTTTTGTTTTTATTCTCAAATTTTATTTGCTAGAAAAAGACAAAAATAGGAAAGTATATGTAATTAAGTATTGACACGCGTTTAATATTTTAATATGCCTATTCATGTATAGCAAAAACAGACGGAAAGAAGTGATTGTTTCAGCTATTTTATTCAGGCCACCGCATTGGCTAACATAGTACCCTTTTGTAGTTTAAATCGAGTGTGACATTTGGGAGATTATTTGCCAATTTGAACGTAATTTGAGGTTAGGGTCGTTTTGTAGTATGCTCTTGTCTGTAGACAGTGTAGCCAACGACCTGTACAAATACTACTTTAAAGGCTGATTTCGCAATCACGGCATTGTTAAAATTTAATTTTACTAGTGACGTAGATCCAATGATCCTTGAAGCATAATATAATTATAATAAATAATATGTATTCTACTTGATCTAATATCGCAATGACGTTAGCCCTCAAATTTATTTGTGTGAACGTCTATGTTCTGCGTTCAAGAACTAATAGTATTATTGCACGTAGCATCTTGTTGGAAGCGCAAAATTTCAATCTACAATATCAAAAAATATGTATACAAATTAGGAAATTAACGAAACTAGTCTGAAAATTAATGTAAATGTTATATAATAATGAACTTTTTACTTGTGCTTTTTCTGTGTGGTTTACGATTTTAAGTCTCACGACTGAAGATCAAGCGAAAGGCTGGTTTTAGAACTTTTAGCAGGCCAAGTTGTTACTCCTTGGTACCTGTGTGCACCGGGCACACAATACTCTGTTCTTCGAATGTGGAGAAAGGCATTCATTGTGTTAACGCGTTACTTCCGGAAGAAATAACGTTCTAGTTACTAAAGTTAAGCAGGCAATTTTGAAATATTGTCTTGACGTTATCGATTGTTTCAGCAGTTATTATTTACTTAGAAATGGAATGCAAAATGCAGTTTGATCCCAGAACTGTGTAACTTGAAGTAGGTGTTCAGAATTCCTATTCCAATGTTGAACAACTGGAGTGTTACTAATTTTACAAATAGGAAATACAGACCTAGGAAAAAACCCGAAAGGTTAAGTATAAATTCGGCTTACCTACGCTTTTAAAGATATTTAAGTTCAGATTTGTTGCCACCCATCTCATCTGCGTCCGAATTACAAGCAATAATATTACAATGCATTTCACAAGGTTGTCGTGTTTGCAGACTTAAGTTACAAACGGGACCCAATAAACTTCAATTCTAAAATATGTAAACATATTAAATATAAAAGTTGTACTACTTTTCAATAATACCCCCAACACTCCGTAATTGCACGTGAGAAACCATTACATTACTGAAATTTGAAAAAGTATTGCTAATATGACAAGTATAATATATACATTGTTTGCCTGAAATATTTTTCAACTAAATTGTTCTATTACATATCGTAATATCGATATTTGTTTAAAATATAAAGTAAAATAGGGGTGAACCGCTCAAAATATAATGCGAACTCTTTCCGCCCCAATAGTTTTGTATTTGTAGTAAAAACATTTTTATCTAATTGGCATGTGTACCAGCGCCAATCGGCAAGAACTATCATCAGGCGAAATTATGAAAAAATGTAGTGACTTAGTAAAAGTAAACTGGCTAAGGTAACTCTAATCCAATATCATATAATAGCCTACTTTGTCAGCAATATCTTCTTCTTTAAGTGCTTTGTCTCTTACAAGGCTTGGCCATCTTCTCTGCTTTGTCCGTCTTGCACATTTTTAAGTACCAAAGACAGAGGACCTATATTTTAACCCCGAACCACATGCAGAGAAGATTTACCATTTACCAATGTTCGGGTACTAGGAGTTGAACTGCAGACTTTGATCATAAAAGTCTAACCCACGGGAGACGGTCTTCTTCTTTCGGTTCCCAAGTTCCTTCTCCACTGATCTAGATTCCACCATTTCTCAGGTTCTAACCTTTGACCTGCATCGCTTCGTGGACTCCTTGTTGCCATTCTCTTGGTTCTCTTTATCTGTCCCTATGTTCCACCGGGACCCATTGCATAATTCCCTTCGGTACTCTGCTCTCTTGCATACGTTCGACATACCCATACCATACCAAGTATTATCTTCGTTGTATTTCTGTAACTATATCTTCATTTATACCCATGTGTTCTTATTTCTTCATTTCATTTTCTTTGGATTCTAGAAACTCGTGATGATCATCGCCAATAATCAATTTCTAGTGCTAGCCGTTGTTTATTGTATCTCGCAGGTATTAGCCAACTCTCCGCGCCACATAACGCGATAATTTCCATTATAGTTTTATATTAGTCTCTATCACATGGTTATAATTATCTTATTTGTTTCAGTTTTACTGAGGATATGGTATTTTGTTATAATTTAGCGTAAGTAATCATTTTGTATTATACATAATTGCTCCGAGAATAGAACCACCCAAAGGTCTTTTTATTGATTGAAACAACCGATATTTTGGATGGATAAAATACATTTAAAAGAGCATAAACACATTTTGAACGGTATCAGTATCCTTATTTTAAATAAAAACGCTGATTATTGTTTCAGTAGATAATTTCTTGCAATTACGGCGGAAAGGATGGTGTAAGTCTAAATGATATAACTGTAACTAAAATCAAAACTTTTTAATTTATTTTCGAATTAAACTGTATATATGATACTACCTTGTTCGGATTGCAGTTATCTATTGAAAATAACTTCTACTATAAATGAGATATCATTTAAAATTTGAAAGTCGACATAGTTTCCGAAAAAACTGAAAGCCATAATTAATATACGTCTACGTCCCTTAGCATATGTTTCGATGTATGTAATCACCTAAAATTTCAGAAGTTTCAAATTACAAATACAATAAAAATGGGGAATACTATTTTCTTTGGCACCTAGTGTACTGTTCAAAACTTATAAATAAATCACTTACAATTATTAATATACACAATTTATAATTATGTGAACCTATTGCTGAGTAAGTGCCTTAGAGGAATAGTAATATACTAGAGGAAGACCAATTATTTTCATAGGGAAGTCGTGAAATAGTTATAATTAAAGCATTAAGCAAATCTAACCTGAATTTGACGTATTTTATACAGTTTAATACAAACAATATGTCAATTAAAACATTGTCATGTAAGGAGGCGGTTAGTATGAAGATATGCCAAATTACCAAAATTTGGATACTGTAAGTCTCAAAACACTTACATAAATTTATTCTGCTCCACTAATTGTTGTAGTTTTTGGCATCAAAATGCAATTTGACGTTTTTCAAATCGGTTCTTCCTAATTGTTGTTTTCTGATAACTTTCCTACAGCAATGTACAATATGGATGCTCATCTGAGCATAAGTATACTACGGTGTGGGTTAGATATTATTGATCAAAACAGACATTTTGCAGTGCCCGGACACAATTCCGACCTCTCCCTTCACAGAACGTGGTACAATAATGCGAAGTAAAATCATTTAACTTGAGCTGTCATCCTTTTAGAGGGTGAATGTTAGATGCTAATTTCGGTTTCGTATACTCGCGGATCTCATTTTTGTGAAATATATCTTTTTAGATTAATTTCTATAAATAGCTATACTTGTACGTAACATAGATTACGAGAAAACGTGATTGCCATTGATAACTAGTAGATACCTATTTTATTGATTCACTAAACCCCCTATACAGATTATTTGAAAATAGAGATATAAAAGATTGTTTCTATATAACACAGATTAAGACGTTACTTGCCAGTATTCTCCAAAAATGTTTAAATGGAATTCTCGAGTACATACATATGAACAATTTCAGGCTAAATTAGTATAGGAATTCAGCGCATTCTGACAAATTTGCACGAAACTCAACAACGTAAATGTACAACATACATTTTTAATAAAAATTTTTGAAAATTATACCAAGTTTAATTTGATGATTATGGTAAATTTTTTCCACATTATAAGCAGTCCCACTGTACATTCATCGGGAAAAAAATTAAATGAACACACTGTTACGACTTAATCAAAACTGTTACAATGTTGGTTTATTTAATAGAATAGTAAGAATAGGAAAAGGGAACCGAATTCAGAAAATGGTTTGATATGTTATAGCTTCCATTCTCATACAACGTGTTGTCAAATGCTTTAAGAGAACTTCTAATTAAATTGCAATCATGAACAATAGCTTCCATCGCTTGAAGAACTGGACCTGTGTTTTTTTTTATTAATTCTTAACTGTTCCTGGATGTTCAAGGAATTAAATGCAAGACCAAACCAAAAACAATAATTTCACAGAGGCCAACGGCGTTATAATTAACATTTAACAGTATTGACTGTTAGACTTCAACTAGCAGTAGATTAACGAACAGTGATGCTAACATGAAAGTGTCTTAACTGGGCCTACTCTAATCAATACTTTTTTTTCTATCGTATGGTACTACTAATGTATTCAAATTTGTCTTAATCAGCCCTTATTTTGGGTACGATAGTGTTAGATTTTATGTACTTCTGAATTATAATTGTATGTTGTTGGCAATGAAAAATTAACATTAAAAGCACATTGTTTATCATTAACTTTTCTAAAATGACCTTCATGTTTATTTCTTATTATTTTATCTCGTTGGAATTAAAACTTAAATTATGGAAATTCCATTATAAATACTTTAAAGACTATATCATTTGAGATTCATAAGAGCTTGTATTTAAAAAGGTACTGTTTTTATCACAACTCAAATAACGCATAGTATGCAGCTAGAAATACTTTTAATGGGGGAATTATTTTTTCATATCTTTGTTATAATACCCTAATCGATCTATGGTAAAAAGCAAAACTTTGCTACACTTTGAAATTTCACAGCATTTCTTACAGGTCTTAGAACAAAAATGTAAATCATTAAATAGGCGCGTTAGTTAAAGTGGTATGTTTCGATTATTATCTGATGTGACTAAAATAATTAAAACATAAAGGAGATACTACTAATGTTGGACCGAAGTAATACTTTCCTTGACATTTAACAGCATAAAACTATACCAAGGTGAATAGAACGGCATTCGCAGAAGTACCTATACACTAATGTAAATTTATAACCAAAATAATGCTATCATTAAATTCAATTTGAAACTATGTGATGTACTTTACTTCGTATCAAATCACATAACATTTATGACCTTTAAACGTTCGGTTGTTTAAACATTCGATTGTCAGTTTTGTTTGTCACAATTAGCAACTGCAGTCAAACGTACTATTAAAGAAGTATTTTTAATAACTCGGCATAAGGTTGTTCTGTAATCTTCAAAAATATGCAGTTTTCTCAATTTGATCAATCGCGCGTTTTAAAAAAACATTTAAATAGACAGAGACCACACAAGCAAGCAATACATAATTGTTTATCTATTGGATAACATTGGCCCGAAACAAATTGACCTACAAGATGATAGTGCTATAGGTTTGGATGGAAATCCATTGATAAACTACCATATAAATTAACAATTTTAAATGATGCAAATGTGTGACCACTTTGCGAGATTTGTAATAGATACAGGTAACTGAACAAATTGGTTCGACTCGACCTGAATAAAAAATCAGAAAAGAACTGTGAGTCTTTATTTTCAAGTATCCGATGGGCTTATTTTATACTTTTTCCAATTCTCAAATTAATAACCCAACATCTAATGAAATTAAATTTCTACTACCAATTACTACTATTTCGTGACAATACTTTTTGTTTTGGCCCTTCGAAATTAAAAATATCATCATATCATGCGAATTTCAAAATTAATTGAACTGTAAAGATCGCTAATTTAGGTTGATTTTAGTTCTTAAGCCTTAAATTAACTTTTGTATTAATCTCTACATTTAATCAAATATCATCACTGTAATACTTGCTAAAACCACGGTCATATCGTTTAGGTTTTTAAGTTTCAAATGGTTTGAACCTTTGAAAATTGTTCGAGAAATTTGCAAAACTGTGTAGCAATAATCGGGTACACCTTCAGGCAGGGCCTGCTCTTCTTGTTCTGTTGACCGGTAGCCCGGGGCTCGACCTTGGCTTGTCGCATCCTCCGCACCCAACGAATAGCAACTACAGTCAGTAGCCCAAACGGAAATAATTTCTGTTCATTATTTCTGCCCTACTTGTTTGGGATGACGCAGCTAATGGCGCGTTAGCCGCATTCTTCTCCAAAAGACAATTCCCTTTATTCTGCGAATAACAAGAGCCACTGAGTAAACTAATTGATTGCACCTTGTAAAACTGCTGATGAAATTTGTAAATGTATTGTGTACCAATGGTCTACAACCTGTTGATTAAATTCCACTTGTGGGTCGTTAGAAATTTTTAAATGAATCATAAAATCTGATTAATGACATTGATTGAAAAATAAATACTAAATAATTAGTATGTTTTTTGTTAGGAATTTATCCTTTTAAATCCCCAACCGCCCCCCACCCATATCTTTAAAATCGTTGATAGGTTGCAGATCATTCGTATCTTGCAATGGGTAGCATCTAGGAAATACTTGAATACAACTGTGCCATATTTATATAGTCTGTTATAATGTATCTGTATCGACAAACAGAAAGCAGTGCCCTTATATAGGACGTATAAAAATACAGTGAACAACAAAAAAATATTTTTCGTAGTATCACACTATCGATAATAATGTTTGTATGTATGTACAGGGTGCTCCAAAAAGGTGTAAAATATTGAAAACTATATATGGTGCTACAGCCCAAAATGAGCCTGAACCCCCTTCCACTTTTGCCTCCATTCCTGCCTAGCAGCTGCCGCTCTTTTCCAGGACCGAAATCATAATAAGTTACGTGCATCTTCGGCTATGGTGTCTTCCCATCGCTTGCGTGGTTTTCCTACTGGTCTTCCTTGCATTCTACTGTTAATGTCTTTCTTTGGCATTCTAGTATCTTTCATTCTACCCGTTTTAGCCATATAAACTTTGCAACGGGTGTTTTTTTTTTAAACTGGTATATTAAGATCGCCAGAAACAATTTTCATGTATGGGTACCAATATCCTTCTTAGAACTTGGTTTTCAAACATATTTGGCTTGTTCATCGTTTTCTCTGTCATCGCCTATATTTCACTTTCATATACCACCATAAATCAGATAATGGTTTTGGGGTTACGATGGATATTCGAGTATATGGCAGAGTGCAAAATATGCTTTATGTTTAATACGTTTGAGAGTATGTAGTATGCCACTACATTAAACTGTATTCTGTATCGAGATTTAAACTGCAAAATTCCGAATTTCCAAAAAAAGTCAGCAATTGCTCATACTTTCCATTTACGCCGCATGAGTTTGTAAAATGAATCACGAATTTTCTAGGTCGATTGCTCGTTTTCATACCGAGTATATGGGAAATAAAAAGGTGGTATAAAATCGAATAAAGGATGTATAATACCTCCTTTGAGAAAAGTTGTATAACGGTGGGTCCAGTGTAATGTGATGTGGGAAAGATCACCACACACACGATTACTTAGATTTAGTGATCGATTATAACCTTTAGTACTGTATAGTATAGCTTTATAGAATATGTATGATGTAATCGAGTTTAATAGAAGAAACAATTAAAGAGAGTTCATTAACTAAATTACAGTAGTAAGTTATGCCCGTTTCATATTCATTCCATGATTATTTGTGTTCATATTTGTAATTTATCTATGAAATCTACTATTGTTTTTGTTTTATTTTTTGTCCCTTTACGTACTTACATAATTACTGATGTTATTAAGTTTGTGTTTTTAGATGGTCATTTATTTCTATCTATATTCTAATAGTATTAAAATACCAGTAACAGTATAACAATTTTTTTCTTGCAGAATACCTTTCGTTGGTAGTTTTGCGTTAGAAACATCCTGTATACAAGTGTATTTTTTACAATACTCGAAATTAAGTCTGAATCGGTTATATAGTTTTTTTAAATAAATTTCCAAAAAGTAAATTTGGGACGCCTCGCTATAGCGTTTTATTCTATACCGTTTATACAGGGACCGGCAGAAAAACCGGACGGTTTTGAAATGGTTTTTACGTTTTTCCTATTTGAGGTAGGCGGCCTAGAAAAAGACAATTGGTTGCTTCAATCAACGCCATTTAATTTAGTGACAGCTAAAATGCAGCAGTGGAACCCAAGCCACCGTGCTTTCGTAGTAGAAACCTACTTTAAAACTGGTGATTCTGTAGTCAATACTCAGCGATTGTTCCGAAGACAGTTCAATATCGGTCGTCATGGTGCTACACCCAGCCGAAATGCAATAATGCGCTGGGTCAGAAAATTTAGGCAAACATCTTTGGCTGCGAAGAAGAAACCTCCTGGCCGCCCACGATCTGTTCGTACTCCGGAAAATGTCCAGGTTTTGCCACAGGCAGTTGAAGGGAGTCCACGTCGGTCGGCTAGCCAACACGCTGCTGCTCTGAACATATCATCAGAATCACCAGTTTTAAAGTAGGTTTCTACTGCGAAAGCACGGTGGCTTGGGTTCCACTGCTGCATTTTAGCTGTCACTAAATTAAATGGCGTTGATTGAAGCAACCAATTGTCTTTCTCTACGCCGCCTACCTCAAATAGGAAAAACGTAAAAACCATTTCAAAACCGTCCGGTTTTTCTGCCGGTCCCTGTACAATAGAACTCGGTTATAAAATAGATAATATATAGATAAGATAATCTTGGTTATAAGATAATTTTGTCTTGGTACCGCCCAACCTTCTATAGAACAAATGTAATTGAACCTCGCTTGTTAGATAAAAACAAGGTATCTGTTTCAGAAGATACAGATGTCGTCTGCCAAACAAGGCTCGATATGTTCATTGCTTCCAAAATTGTTCAAACTAACGTCATTGGCATCTTGTATTTGAACGATTCGCAGCAGCATCTTTTTTCTGTAAACTTGTTTAAGGCTCGATATAACACCCTGGCCCATCGATTGCAGCACGGTGGTTGTTCTTGATCGAAGAAGGGCAATCTTGATAGTTGGTATTGCGTAATGAAACTGATGGATGTGCCGGGTAATTATCCACAAGCAGCAAGATTTTTCGGTTATCTCAGGACTCTATTTACATAAATTTAAATGATTCTTTAGTTGGGACTTTGGGAATCGGTCCATTACAACCATTACCTATAAATGGCCTATTATACATAGTTAACGAATATGTAAATCAGTATCGGTATGCGTATGCGCAATATTTCCCTGTTTTTGTTCATATACCACAGAGGTAGAAAATGGAGATTAATTCAGCTATTTTATTTTCTTACCTTTCTTTTTTTAACGTAATCCTCGTTTTTACCTCTCATGCAACGTTGAGATAGTGTGAGGCAAGGCTAGCAGCTATTTTATTACCTAATTAAATAGCACAATACATAATTTAGACCAAATTTGGCCTAAATTAAATAATTAATGTGATTGATTTTTTCGATTTTAAGTTTGGTTTTGTTTTGTTTCTATAAATATAGTTCTTTTTAGAACTAACGTATTTTTTTGCATAACTCATGCTATATCCACACGTTAGGTAATTGTTTAGAGTAATAATTTGAGGGTATGTTACCATTCATTCAAAGTTTTACCATTGTGTTTTCTTAATAACACTCAATATGTGAGTTTTTTCTATTCTGCTATAGTTTCTGTACTTTACCGATATTTGAGCGAGGAAACTAAACAAAATCAACTCAAAACAGGCAATTAATTTCTACTAATAAAAATCTAACAACAAATTAAAATGTTTGTACAACGCATGTCAAATTTAACCAACTATTAACTTCAGTCAATTATTGACTAACAGCGTGATTATATCATATCAATTTTGTGCAACCTACTGCGAGACATGTTTTATTT
>JABXWE010051214.1:0-14004 GCA_014611495.1 Limonius californicus | reverse complement strand
CCTTCATTATTTTAATTACTTCCACATTAGCTTAAGTACCCTATATTATTTCGTAAGTGGAGCTGAAGGCATAAAAATATGCAACCTAATCTACACATGAGTGTCTCTCTCGATATACCGGGTGATTCACAGAAGACCATTCGAATAATAAGCCACCCAACATACATATCATAAAGTACTGTGATATCTAAATTTTTATTGACTATATACCATTAAATAAACGTATCTGTTCGGTATGTTTGCTATTTTATTCTATTCAACTTCTAAATAAAGTAAGTGTGAATGAAAACAGCAAAGTTTTATTTACAACCATCTTGTAACGAATTCCGCGCCTGGTTGAAAGCAACCCGTTTTACCTATTTAGTTGTTCGAATAATTACAGGAACTTTTACATTTCGACGTTTACCATTTCGGCGAATGCGCATCGTATTAGAGTTTCGGAAATTTTGGGGGGAACAGAAAAATTTTGAACGGCAAGTCTCGGAATGAGGACACTTGAGTATTGACGGTTGACCGGAAGTATATTGTGCAAAGTGACTTTTGGTAAAATCGTTATCGATTTGGAAATTAATTTTCCGATTTAAAAGTCACTGCACGGGAGTTGTTTCCTATGGTAGAGGCAGTACAGGGACTCCAGGAATTTAAAATTTCAATTTAGATATTTTTCCGGCCAAGAAGATTTTTTTTGTATGCCAGTTTTCATCAACTGGTGAGTTAGTTATATATAGGAAAATTTGTTCAGGCTTAAATCTTCCCCAAAATTTAATACTAATATCCGATGTATTAATTTAGGCAAAATTCACTCGGTTGGAAATCCCGTAAATATGGTCAACTAAATAAGCAGACATAGACGAGTACCTTGGGACAGTTTTCCAAGACCGACCAGATGCTCTTGGCCCCAGTGATAAGAATTCTGGAATCTGGCCGCAGATATAGCCGTTTCCACTTGCATCAGGGAAGTGCATTTAATATTGTTTCACTGTAAAATTTTGTCACGTGGCCTTTATTATTTACAATTGCATTATCTCCGAGTAAGAATAATTTAGTTAATTGATTGTGTCAAGGGATTGTAATATTGGGGGTATAATTGTCGTATTATGGGCCAAAAATGTAATATAAGTTTATTCTGAAGAGCACAATAATTGTCCTTACTTTGTTTGAGTCTCGCCCGGTTAAGTTAGTTATGTTAATACTTGAATGTAAAATTGGGACTGCTATTTGCCATTTTATTTATTTTTGAAGAAATATAACTGTGGGTTGTATCATCGATTAATTAAATGAGGTTTTGGTTGCAACTTGTCTTTTCTTTTACTTCGCAATATCTGGAACTAAGTCTACAGAAGGACAGATAGGAGATAAAAAGAAAGGTAGGTGATTATCTATCTTGGGGTTCGACTTCTCATTTATCACCTTGGGCGATGCTAGAAAATTATAAGTCGGTGGCGCCTATAAATTAATTGTTGGAACCTACTCCTTCTTCGATTGGGTTTCCGGGATACTAACATCTGTCAAACTTGTTAATTTCCTACCGAAGCAAAGGCGTAGTTTCGTGGTTGATTTTGCAATTACAACCAATACTAGTTCGATAAAAAAAAATAGGCGTGGCAATCTAAGTTTAGGTATTTCAAATATCATAAAAAGTAAGTATAGCAATTTATTCATTTAAAAGAAAACGCTCGAACATATCACACAGGCATCCCTGATTCATAATACCGCCAATAAAAATGTAGATGTCGCATTACCTTGCGATACGTAGTTTTGGTTGCCCCCTGTTAATCTCTCAGTGCTGTATAATAATATAGTTATGTAAAATCTTAGATATTTGACTAGATTGACAGAAACAATGCATGGCATTACCCAGAAGAACATATATAATAATACACGAAAATTAAAAAACACCCAACAATGGCTGTAATTGCCATGCAGTGTTCGGATGTCGGATAATACTATCTTATATAGATGGCGCTGGTATGTACTCTTACGTGAAACATCCTGTATATTTGAAAGAAATGTAGTGAACATGATATGATATAAGCATATGTTCGTTTTTCTCTAAACGTACTCTTTTGACGTGTTTATTTTAATAATAATTTTGAGTTGATGGGTCTGTACAGGTTCGTCACACTGTATACTGATTGAAAGCAAAATGACGAACTCATTCTTTTATCAAACCTGGTATCTCATATTTTCTGCCGCTCCCATCCTTTCGCCTAAAAATGGTAATTTGCTGTTTAATGTAATGATTATTACATCTTGTTTTATTTTATTTTTATTCTTATTCTAAGTAACACCGAAAAGATGACGATAATAAACAATTAAAATGGTTTACATAACAGCAAACTTTAACAATATTGATTTCCATTTAGAAGTATTTAACAGTAAATATATAAACTATTAGTTAGAGTGTGTTCAATATTTAATATTATTCAGCATATTCACACAACAATATTACCATTATTTACAGTGGAAGTAAAATATGGTTTATTATTTATGAAGAAACGAATATTTATATTAATTGTACTGTTACATAATGTTACATGTAATTTTAAGACAATTTAGTAATTAAGATTTTCGCGGTTGCGACGTCAAGGAATCATACAATACAATTATTAAATGCATTTATACTTTTACTGATAGCATATTTAAATAATGTAATACTTAATGTTAAGCACTTACTATTTAAAACTCGTTCTTATAACTGGTAAAGTAAAGTGCATGTTAAAACATTTACAAATTTTTTTTTGTAGATACATTTGTATAATTAAAACTAAGTTGACATGAAAATTTTATTTTTACAGAAATGCGACATGATCACGTGCTAATCATTCTCCTAACATTATGAGCGGGGACACTTTGATATGCATAAATACAATAAACTTTACAAATTGTAAGTATCAAATATTTATTTATGTTGGCGAAATTACTATAATGTTTTTACCAATATATACCCTATTCGTCAGGTAGTTAAAAATAGCAGTGAAATAATAACAAACAATAACCTATTAATTTAATTATAAGAAAATCTTGGTTAAAAGCAATGTCGAATTAATAGGGTATTAATTTTCACATCCTATATCATATGGACCGGAAATTTTGTCTGGTAAATTAGAAATCCGTTAAATCGAGTTCTGCAAAATCCAAGGTTTACTGTATTTGATTGAACCAGTATTTAGGCCACCGACAGTTAATAGTACGTTATAGGCAATTATTGGTTGAATAGGTGGCAGCATTGCTGGAGGAAGTTCTGTTGCAAACGCACCGTAGCTTATGGTTTATGCAAGATGGGGCTCTTGCACATTTTAGTCTTACAACATGAGTTACACACGAATTATTCTAATTATTGGATTGGTAGAACAGGATCGATTGCAACACACGTGACTATTTCTTATAGAGTATACTAACCTTCAATTGTAAATGTACAACTTCGAGACCGCATTAGTATGGTTTTCAGTCGCATGAGACAGTCGTTGATACAACGTTGTGAGGTATGTAGTTCTGTCCAAGGCGGTCAGTTTGGACATCGGATAAAAATAACACTTTCCAATAATTTGTATGCCTCCAAAAAAATTACACCCTTTAGATTCACAAATTCACCATGACGTTTGTATTATTATAATGGGGGGACATATTGAGAGAGTTTTAGAACTGTCTGTAAGGTACGCTTTAATACATTACCACATGATGATTGATAGCATTTACACGTTGACTGCCACGTGATGCACGGGACGTCACAGGCGTTTTGTCACTGCAGCTGCGTGGCAGTGTTGGGTAGTAACTAAGTAAAAGTCACTCGTTACTGGTAACTAGTTACTTTTCAGTAACTTAATAGTAACTTAATTACTTTTGTGTTTTCAGTAATTGTAACTATAACACGTTACAACTATTTAGTAACTTTAGTAACTGAATATGACAAGTTACATTTTCATGCTACAAATGTAAAATATTTTAAAATGTTCGGTTTTTAATTCGTAGTATTTAAGAAATTATATATGAAGCTGATGAATTTGTTGAAATTTCGAATGCAAATGCTAATACCGAACACAGGAATACCTTCTTGTACTTACTCGATAATAAATAATATATGACGGATCTTATTTGGGTGGTGACAGCTTTTTCCAGTAATCTTTAATCCTTTAACAACTAGAAGCTCTCTGAACAGGTATGCGGATTACTGGGAAGTACATTAATAACGCCTGTGCGCAGGTTGGGGGTGTCCAATTCAGACGAAAATACATTCACCGTCTCTATATTTCAATAATAAAGAAAAATAAAATAGAATCCTGGGAAAATCCCAAAAACATCGTTGAACCAGCGCCTTTAAGCTCTAAGCCTGTGCCTTCCCCCACGTTCTGCTGTTTAAACATTACTATAATAAATCTGTGTTGTATGCTATCTGCACTTCATGTAGTAAATTTTTTTGTGACAAGTTTCAAATAGTGTTTGTTTATCAAAATGAACAGCATTTTCATGGAGGTTGATGATTTTGAAGACGTACGGTTAGCGAGCAATAAAATACCTGTTTCTGTTGATATTAAGTTGGTAGTAATTGCATGTATCTTAGTAGCGTCTCGTAAAAAAAGGTAATTTAAAAAATAACGAGTTACTTTATGGTAACTTAGTAACTTATGCAAGTTACTTTTATAATTTTGTAACTTAGTAACTTACTTAGTTACTTTTTTACCGAGTAACTGATTAACTTACTTAGTTACTTTTTTAGAGTAACTTACCCAACACTGCTGCCTGGCGAAACGGTGCTTCGCACGTAAGTTTGGGTTTTGCCACTCAAATGTGCTTCACAGTATCCATATATCCTTACGTATACTGTTAGAGCATGGCCCGAGGAACAATTTTGTAATTTTGGCACAGAGGTTTTGTATTAGTTGTGTGAGTTGTGTTGCCTAACGTAAACTTATTCTGAATCTTTGCGAGGCACTGCGTGGTCTGGGAGTCAAGTAAAAACTGTGGCAGTCAACGTATTAATTGAAACTTTAAAGTGTATGTTTATGGATGCTAATTGTATAAACGCGCGTCTGTACTCTCGTAAATAACAATTTAAGTAAAATTAACATCTACTTGTAGCAAGATAAACAGTTTTGCTTTTACAAAGAATCAGTGTAGTTATTATTCCTATGTACACACGTCGGAAAAGTCTAAGGATATTTTTGCTGCTATCAAAATAAACTACTCAAAAATGGATAGGGATAATGTAATATAAAGCATATATGTTTGTATTTGGCCGCTAATGGTAGTGTTTAGGAATGTTTTAAGTTTAAGTGTACATTTGTTTGGAAGATCTATAGAAGTCGAAAACATCTGGTTCATGTAAAGAATTGCGATAACCATCCCATAGACTGTCCAGTTCGATAATTTATGACTTCCGCCCTGAAGGGCCTACTTTGAAAACAGTGGAAAAGATCGGCAGTTACGACCTTTTGTCAGTACGAATAGCCACGCGCTCATTGCTTCGGTTGTATATTATGTTGTAAATATATTATTTGGTAAACTAACGTTCGTTGTTTATTTAAAAAATAAGTTGAAGTGTTCAAAAGCGGGCACTATCAAACAGGTAGTCTATTATTGATAATTAGAGCAAGCGGTAATGTTTGATGGTAAAAAGCAAAAAATGATCGAATCCAGTTGCAACTGTTTAACCGCATTAGTGTCAAGTCGAGTTTGTGTGTTTAATTGAATAATCTTTCCTGTCTTCTTAAGACCTTCTTCCTTCATTATTTTTTTATTCGTATGATACATTTGTGTTCTTAATAATAAACAACAATTCAGAGAAACCATTTAACAATAGAACAACGAAATTTAGCCGTTGCTACGCACCAAACAGGAGATCGCCAGGTCGACGTTGCTGATATGCTAGGAACCACGCAGAGCGTAATTTCACGTGCCCTTTCGCGCCTTAGAGAAATAGGTACGACTGCAAGAGGGCCTGCAAGTGGATCTTTTTGCATCACAACACGTTGTGAGGATCCACTTCTGGCAATGAATGCCAGAATGCACCCCTTTTCAACTGCTCGACATCTATAGCAAGTGCTCCAGAATGCCACAGGAAATCGAGACTCCGACCAAACTGTGAGAAATCGTTTGAAATCGATTGTTTGAGGTAGGTCTTACCCCATACCGCCTCCTGAGATGTCCTGCAAGAACTGTGGCTCAACGAAGACACCGGGTGGAATGGTCAAGACGTAGGCTTCAAGAAGCGACACTGTGGGATGATATACTGTTTTTGAACGACTTCAGATATTGTCTCAGCAATGATAACCGACGTCAAGGAGTATATAGGATATCATACGTTACTTCAGTATACCCAACCACTCGTTGCCATTGGTGGTGGTGGTCTTATGGTATGGGCTCCATTCTATTCTTCGATCCTATTCATTCTACAGTGCTGTTGCTTAGTAAGTACATTAGAAATATTATGTTTAACAATGGAAGGACAACATTTAACTTTAGAGGAGATGAATAATCGAGCGGTAGGCCTTCTTTAAGTTGTTGGCATGACGCAAGTCGACGTATTTTTGAGCTGATGAGTGTTTCCCCAAGTGTCAGCCGGTTATGGAAGCGTTTTACGGAAACTGGAAGTTCGGCCGAACAACATTAAGGTCGTGGACGTTCTACAACAACAGCGCAGGACAAATTTATGGTTTTAACTGCTAGAAGACAATCTGTAATTACAGCACTTGAGTTGGTTATGGATTTTCACAACTGTGATGAAAATGATTGGGCTACAGTTTTGTTCACTGATGAGATTTGAATTTCATCCAGATTGTCGTCGGTCAAGAGTGTGGAGACGATCCGGAAATGCCGAACGTTTGGGTCACGCGTGGAAAGTACACAGATACAGAGGTGGTACTGTAATGGTATGGGGTGGAGTAATTATTGGCGATAGAACCGAGCTCATTTTTTAAATGGTTTTTGCGAGCTCAGCAAAACGTTTTTGGATAATATGCTTTAACCCATTTTACGTCCATTTGCTGATGCTGTTAGTGAACATTTCCGTCTTATGCTCGTTCACATGTCGCGCGTATTAGGACGAACTGGTTGAACAACGATCGAATTAAAGCACTGCTACGGCCTGCACAATCCCCGGACCTAAATGCAATAGAGCATGGGTGGGACATGCTTCAAAGAAGAATTTACAATGACTTCATTCAAAGAGCTTTTAACAGCAGAATGGCCTCGTTTACCCAAGAAGATATTGACAACCTTATTTTGTCTATGAACAATAGGTGTAGAGTTATGATTAACCAACGTGGAGTTCATACTCTGTATTAAAATTAGTTTTCTTGTTTTTATTGAGAATTGTCGGTATAGCTGGCAAAGCTACATTTAAGCTACATTTAAGCTACGTTTTTTGTTTCTTTGGAAATACTGTTCCTTTTTAGAATAACGTTTAGCTTATCTTGTTATATATTACACAATTAGTAATACTGTATATAGATATTTTTCGCAATCTATGTTGTTAATTAAAATACCTACATTTCGAAAAATATTCCCACACTTTTCTCTTGTGGGTATTTCAAATATAGGTGATTCAAGAGAGAGTACCATTCCATAAATAGGCAACCCAAAATACTTTACTTCGAAATCAATAGTGTTGCATTTTTAGACTTACTATTTTACGATATTTGAAATTATTAGACTTACTTATTTATAAATAAGACTTTGTTGTTTTCGTTCACACTATATTTAAAAGTTGAGTAGAACAGAATATCAAACCAAACAATTATCTCTGAATCATAAGGACGTCAAAACAATTTATATATTGCACTATCTTGTGAAATGTACTATGGGTTGCCTATTTTTGTGAATAGTAAGCTCGTGTTCTCTCATAAATCACCAAGTGTTAATCGAATAATATAAATTTTCAATCAATGTTTGTTAATATTTGGGTACTTCGTTCAAATACATATTAATTCAGAAGTAAATATACTGAAAATATCAAAATGATTTTGAACAATAAGCTAGTTTACTGTTAAAAAATGAAACCGTCTATAGAAAGAGAGCATTTAAAACTTTGACACATTATTACCAATATGTAGAAAAACGATTTTAATTAATGATCTAGCGTGTTTAAATATATTAAGTGAAATTGAATCACATAATGATTAACAGTAAAACCAATAAATTCATTTCGGTAACGACGTAAAGGGTTTATCTAAATTGCTTTAAGTAAAAGCGTGGTCGGAAACTTTCGTTAATAACATTACCGTAATATGAATGAAGTGGGTTGTTACCCGAGGATTCCAATATTTACTTAATAAGGCTAGGCGAAGGAAAAATTAGAAATACACTTTGCAGAGTCTGAAAAGATTTATTTCCGTATAAATGAGGGGATGACTTACCGGGATAAAATACGGTCTCTCGGCGTACCGTGTAGTTGGCCTGGGGGATCCGAAGTTCGCAAGAGAATTCTTCGGGGTCTTTCAAAGCCGGCAACGTCGTCGATGCCGAAATGTCAAATAACTGTCCCCTCTCGCTCACGACTACTTCTGCTTCCGCTATCTCCCTATAAAACACATTGATATTTAGAGACAGATAAGTACATCAGAATGTAGGACGTTATCGACAGGCAGAGTGGTAGTCTTTTTGCTCGTCAGTCAATTTATTTCGCTGCTGCCGAAAGATACAGGTTTTCAAAATAATATGTCTTTGTTGTTCCTCTGCCGTGATTTGTTAGGCTCGTTTATACGTTAGCAATGTTTGTATCCAGTGGGAATAACAAATATCGCGTATTAAGGAAGAAGAATTGAAAACAAGGAGTAAAGGGAGTCGGAGAAGACAAATATCTGTAAAAAGAAGAATTAGTGGCTGAATTCAACAAGGTGAGAGACTTTAGATTACAGAAAATCTAGTGGTTTGTATTAGGTTGGATATAAATGGAACGAGAGTCAATAAAGCGTACGTGTTCATTAATAATAAATTGTATATAATATAGAAAATTGTACATGTAAATACATAGTTTAGTGTAGCATATTTCCAGTATGAGATTGTAGTGTGGTCGTCAATGCGCGTGCGTGTGGTAATTCATTGGATTAAATTTGTCTTCACCCTATCTCTAGTCGGAAACGGAAAGTAGACACGTTATTCGGTGTCATTATTTTGAATAATGAATTTTCAGAATGGATTTTAGAGGTTGTCAGAATTCAGCTAAAATATTTTTTTTTAACTATCTGTATTATCAATGAAGGTTGCTTGTATGCCTGTTTATTAAATATTTGAAGCCTGACAAAATACTTCAGGTCATTTAAAAATCCCTGCAGGTTATAATTTACACAAAAACAGCTGACGTTTAAAAAACTACGAAAACGGCGACATATTAAAAATTTTGCCATTTGCAAACTCTATTCGTATAATCTCCTCTGGAGTAGCAGTGTTTACACTTCTTATGATTCGGAGCCCACGCTAAACTGTAGGTCCTCTATGTCTGTGATACTTTAAAACATGCAACACAGCTCCAATGCCTGACGATTGCTACGTCTCGTCAGAGAAAAAGCACTCAAAGAAGGAGCTACAATAGAAATCCTAATAAGCTAAATATTCTATGATTCGATATAATGCGGTTCTGCTCAAAGCCTAAAAAACGCTAAATTTACAATGATTTAATTTATGGTGGTATATCCCTTGATATATATTGTCATGATATTTTGGTAAGCCTTGTATTTTCCTTCTCTACGTTATCTTTGTGTTAACTTTAGTTGCTTTTGTGAACAATGTTTGGCACATCGAAGTATGTGATCAAGGATGTTCAATCATTTTTAAAAAGGCGTAGGCGTAGATCGAATGAGATCGTTGAAGTGTTTCGATTGGCCAGACATGAGGGTTGTCAGGGGGAATGAGTAAATAATTTAGTGTGCAAAATAAAATGTAAAAAGCTGCGGACGTGAAACTGTTCACAGGAATCGGAGCTTGATAAAAATTCAAAATTAAGTAATAACAGTGTTAAATTTCGAATGGAATATGTTTAGGTCGATTGTAATTTTACAAAACTATTAAAATTTGGGGTTTAAAGAAACTGGTAATCTTTTATTTGGGATGCATTCAGAGTTAATGACAGCGAACTACGAAGGTGTGGTACTATAATTTATGAGCGACCCAGTAACTGAGATAGACCCCTATGAGAGCTAGCCGGATGCAAGATTAAGTAATTACATGTAACAGTTTAAGTTTAAGTTTAAGGTTGAGTTTGAAAAGTACGCTGCTGTCCGTACACGACAATATATATATATATATATATATATGAAATAATTATCCTCGAATCTAAATCCAATCAGCGAAGGGTGACGATTGCCGAAGTGTTCTAGAAACCCTGCCTTCTGTAATAAAAGAGGAGGATAAATGAGAACTCAAGCGCACTTAGGCCACAAAAGGCGGGCGTACTGTACTATCTCCAAAAGATGCGCCCTGCACCCCCTCTCTCCATATCCGGCACCATTCAAACCTCCAGATGAGAACGTCCACAATTGAGGTGCCTTATCAGCACAGAAGTCTCCCAACAAGGATCTTCTGAAAGTTGCAAGAGCAGGACAGTGGCACAGCGTGTCTGTTGCAGTCTCGTCAACAGCTTTGTAACCGCAACTGTTAGGACTTTCTACTAGTACCATCCCGTGCATGTAGTTTTTTAGAGTGCAATGTCCAGATAAGATCCCGTTTAACGCTACTCCTTTTAAAGCTGATTTGATACAACGCGGTTTTTTGCAAACCCCAAAAAAGTTAAATATTCCATGATTCGATAAAACGCGGTTCTACATAAAGCTTAAGAAAGCGCTAAATTTGCAGTGATTTAATTTATAGCAGTATTTCCATTGATTAACATATAAAACGATTATTCGCGAACCTAAACGTCACCCACAAAAGATAAAGGTCTGTGATCAGTTGGTCGCAATTACATATTTTTCTACCACTTAAATTTAATTGTACATAGACGGACCAAACCGAAAGCGCAAGACTATACGGTTCCGCAATGAATATGAAGGAGAGCTTGACTCTCTCTCCGTCTTTCTCTCTCTCTGTCATTTTTTCTGCTACATTTTACAAGTTAATAGAAAAATAAATTAACATTAAAGTAAAACTTGTTGAATCTTTGTCGCATGTTCCCTTATTTCTATTTACTATGTGTTAAAATTACCTCGTTTAACGCTGTTTCGTTTAGTACTTTGTCTGTTAAGAACGCATTCTGAACGTTATACGCGGGTGTTATTGTACATACCACGGAACTCAATTGCAGATTTAATCTTAGAATTATATGCGGGTTCTACAAAATGGAAAAATAATATATACAGGGTGTCTCAGAAAGAATGGGCCAGCGTTTAATCATAGATTCTTTAGGTAAAAATAAACCGACTAAACCTAATATACCTTAGGCAGAAAGTCCTTCCTTAAGAAGTTAGAGGGCCTTAAAGTTCAATTTTTTATTGTTTCTTTTTATTGTAATTTCCACAAATCTAAAGATATTTCTTTGAAATTTAGTATACGTACTTATCATTATGTAGTACAGTCATAGAATTATTTTCATTAACCAGACTTGACCCCAAGAGGCACTTAACCTAACACTTAAATCTTATTTTGGCTCTAACTTTGTTATTAGTAGAAAGTTTTAAAATTTTATTTTATTTTCTGAAAGAGAATTAAAAAATACAAAAATAAGGTACTCTTAGTTCATACGCGTAGAGGCAACCGTTGGCCTTAAAATGCTTGTCCCAAGTTTTGGGTTGTTTCGACATGCAATTATCAGGTAGCCATGATCACAAAAACAATGGATAGTGCTTGTGACCTACAGTAAAGAACAATGCTAAGTCAAATTAATACTTTGGTGTTATAAAAATTGTATTTTTAATTTCTGTTTCATTTACGAAAACGCCTGGACATAACGAACGTTGCTGCATTTTCGTAAATCCAAAACAGAAATTAAAAATACAATTTCTATAATACCAAAGTATTTAATTGACTTAGCATTGTTCTTTACTGTAGGTCACAAGCACTATCCATTGTTTTTGCGATCATGGCTACCTGATAATTGCACGTCCTTACAAAACCCAAAACTTGGGACAAGCATTTTAAGGCAAACGGTTGCCTCTACGCGTATGAACTAAGAGTATCTTATTTTTGTATTTTTTAATTCTCTTTCAGAAAATAAAATGTTATAAATTAAAAAAAAAACAAGTAATGGTTTCTTCTGGCGAAATATGCAATATGCAATAAAATTATGTTCATTGCTGTATTTATATGCTTAGAATAAATCTAAAATTCCATTTCTCTACATCAGTAAATAATAGCGAAAGTCATCAATGACGGCTGCAAGGTACTACAGTGCGATCGAAAATGATTAAATGGCACGTGAGCTCGATTTAGTCCCATTATTGTCAACAATACATTTCGTTGGTCTGCGGACCTGCTTTTTATCAATACCTTGATCCCTCCCGCAGCTTTATTAGCGAAGAGCATGTATCTTGCCTGTGAACTGTCCTTTTTATTGTTTCTGTTTTTGTAATCCTAACGAAATAACAGTTTTTCCGTAGGGAAGAGAAATTCCAAGGAAAAGTGCATCTATGCTTATGGAAGACACTGCACAGACTATTTAACAGCGGATAGATGCAACTCGCAAAAATTCAGGTAATGAGGATAATGTTCTTGTAACTGAGTTACTGAACATTTACATTGTAGGTTTTTTATTTGATCTGTTTAACAAAGCTGCCAAAAATGCCAAAGTGTCAATCGTCCAAGAGTTGTTCCCAGCAGACGTTGCCAAAAATTACGAGCCACTATTTTTAAGAAAATTTGTCGATTAACTTCACGACGATTACTTTCCGCTTGTGTTTTTCTAGCAACATAGTAGAATACATCATTCAGCAGGCACGGCTACCGTGATCACTCCACCTAATACTTCTCTATTACTTTATGTCTAAACATCTTAAAAATGTTGTATATGCAAATCGTTTACATGCCGTTGAGGAGTTACAGTTACAAGAGGCCGTAATGAATGAAATCACATCAAGACAGTTGGTAGCCATTTTATTAATATCAAGTGCAGGATTAGTATTTGTTTAGACAATCACGGAAAGCATTTCGAGTAACTATTGTAAGGAACAATCTTATAAAAAATGTGTTATTTATGTTTTAAATTGTCTTAATAAATTGTCGGTTGTTTACGTACTGGTTAACTTTTGTAATATTAATATTTACACATAACATTGTAACGGTGCACCTGGTTGCTTATACGAGACGCACACGTTATAGTAATTGTTCACCTGGGTATGCTCTGGAGTTGTCCAGGGTTCAATTACACGAATCAGCTTGAAAACATTAAATTTTATTTAACTGGTTTACCCTCATGTACATATCATTGTTTAACTTAAATAAATGTAATTTTACTGTATAAATTAAATAAATGTAATTTCCCTGTTTAAATTAAATAAACACAATTTTAAATTAATGTATGCGATCCTGGATACGCCACTGGGTCCTTCTGGTAGCTGCAATGATTCGCTCCTTCTGTGGTCGAAGGACCTGCCCACAGCTGATCGGTCGGTCGGGTGTCCCACGATCCACAAGATGGCTGACACGTACACCTATATTATCAACACAAACCCTACAATTACTATGATTTGCTGTGGTAACAAAATGAAATTCCCTCGTGTTTAAATCAAAGGAATTTGTGGTTAGTGATCGTGAATTACACCTTCTCACAGTGTACGAAGCTAAGTTTTAATAGACTCGACGGCGGCCGGTTCCGAGCCAGACTTCCAGTGCTACAATCGCCGTAAATAGCTATCAGAATACACAATCTGTATGTATGAATGTAAGAATTTACGTTATTCTAAATTCAAACAGGTGATTTATCAATAAATCATTGCTCCTGGAATTCACTCAATCTACGCGATTCGTAACAGTTCAGTTTCGAACAGATAAGTTCAGCTTTACTTTGCTTAGTTTATTACTATTATACTAAACTGGCTTGTATATTGAAATCTCGGGTTCACGGAAAGTTCTCTAATT
>JABXWE010051211.1:0-10840 GCA_014611495.1 Limonius californicus | reverse complement strand
TCCGAAAGAGTGGCATCTTATGACATTAAACAAAAGGATAGCTGGAAGAGGGGAAAAACATCCAGAACATGATCGAATTTATAACGACGCGACGTGGGAAATTCAGCGAGCCGATAGTTTCCAGGCAAGGAATCTCAGCACAGGTGCGCGTATAGCGAGTATTTCGGATAAAGATAACCTACGTTCAAGGTTTGTGAGTCTACTTTTTATTTTACCTGCGTTGGGTGGATAAGCCCATGGAATTTCCAGTACTATCAAGACAAATATCTACAACTTATTTAATTGCGTAGTAATATTTAGATTTAAATATTAGAACACTTGATAGCAATTTTTGTAATTAGTTAAATATTTTATTTGGAAACGAATTGGTTCACATTTAAATCACTTTTGTATTTTGAAAACTTGTGAAATGGTCTGCAGTTTACGAGGAAAATTTCTGATTTAAGTATTCAATTTAAAAAGGGAGAATTTTGCGTATATCCGTCCTTGCCCGTACGCCTATACCAGTTAATTGGGGTAATTAAACTAGTTATTACATATACGAGGCCTCGAGATATAGTATGCTAGTCGGTATCCGGTAATTGATTGATATTGTGTTAGAAGTGGATTATTACTTCTTAGTTTAATAGGGAGCTACGCATTACTGTTTTCCTAGAATTTTGGGTTCAGTGCTGCGTAAACTTTTCAAATCAGAGAAAATAACGTACTGTGGTCCGTTCATTATTATTTATTCATAAATGTGATTGTATATACATACAGATATATAATTGGGGTGTGTTTTTGATTTTTGGTTATGATGTTGATAATTCATATCGATACTTGTATTTGTATTGATCAATGAAATTGGTTGTTTGATCATTATATATTGGGATTTCTGTCAAAAATTGTATTTTATTCTGTCTTGGGGAGTAAGTGTAAGATTATAAAGCAAGGTAAGTTCACATCCAGGAAGATTCCTGTTTATCCAAAGTTATCTTCGAAGGCAAAAGGGTTTTTTTAAACAGGTGGCGCCTAGGCTTACATCGAACCACCCCTTCTCCGACTGTAGTTAGTCGAACCCTTATCTTCGATACCTGGACCTTGTTTAGGATTTCGTTATTTGATAATTTGTGTGAGGAATTATTTTTGTTGTCGCCGTCATACAACTAGGCGTCACAAACTCTAAAACGATATATCTACCACATATAAACATTGTTAAATTTAGTTTCTGTTCAGATGAAAAGGCTATCTATATACGAGCATGATTTCCTATTTTGGTTTTAGTCTTCAACACATGTGGCTATAACCGTTCCCCACTAACTAAGAACTGGGAAAACCTAGCAGTAAGTTCTGAAATATATGATTTAATCCTGGACATTTTTCGTATATTTTTTTAATTCAAAAAGTTTGTACATCCATTTGTTTTCGTTGTTCGAGCTCAAAAAGAGCACTAACCAATCCCTACGGGTTCATCGACTCCTGTCAAGTTTTCATAGACTCCGTTGGGAACCTGTGCTATAGACCCATGGCAAACTTACGTAAATTTTAAATAAACTTCTAGACAGCGATTTCTCCAGTAAATTCTCCAATACACAACAAAAATTGTTTGAAAAATAAAGATGATTTTTTCTAAAAAAATATGTCATATATAGTTTATCAAAAATATTTGTAGGTATATACCTCAGTACATAGTGAAGGAATTCCTAAATTTTTGATTCAAATAATTTTTGGTTCTAAATTTATGGAATATGTATTAATATTCTATTCATATTTCAATCTGCTTCCAACAATTACGCATTCAAACGCATTTGTGATATGGGGTTGTGTGTATTAATAAGGAGCTGGCGATTACATGTTTTTCTGGGAGGAAATTATAAAATACTTCAAACACTACAGTATACCTAATAGAAATACTGTTTGCTAAACAAAAGATTTTTATTCCAGGACAATATGCTTCTTGACATACAGTTAACACAGCTAGTTACATCGTCAGTGATTAATTGATTACCAATAAATTAAGCAGGCTCGTCAGCGCAATTCCCAGATCTAGACATTGTTAGAAAAGATATCAACATAGTACTTTAAAAAACCCACAACACCAAATAGAAGTATTTGATTTATGAAACGTACCAAATGTTTCGAACTGATCATAAAATATTAGAGTTATTTTAAATGTAGCATAACAATACATTGTATAACGTTAGAGGTTTGTTTATTAATTTACACTGAATAATTTTTGTGATTACGAGTTAATGTTTTCCTGCATTTAATTGCGAACGAAAATGTTTACTACATATTTTTTTAATTATACTGCTTAAGTGCCTATTTGATGTAGAAACCGAAGAGCTGAATATATTTGTAAAAAGTATGTTTTAATTCAATTTTTACCCACATTTAAAGCTATGCCGAAAATATTAACACAGGTGTAATATGACTGATATGAAAACCAACCTTTATTTACGTCATTCGTTAATTAATCAACTACACAAACAAAGTTTGTACAAATATTCAATGAAATATTATATTAAACGTTGGGTTTATTTAAGTTAAAAACAACCGTCCTTATATTTTTATCCCATTTTTATCTATTTTGAGGATTTTATTTGATTTGGGCAATCATTTGACAACAGACAGTCAGCACTCGCATTAATGATCGTTTCTAATAATAGCCGTGTTATAACGGTGGGAGGAATAACAGCAGTAGAATGATGCGAATATCCGACAAAAGCTCACAATCTGGAGGGAATTTTGTTCATAAGCCAGTTATGTGAATATAGAGTATCAAATGGTGAAAAATGAAGCTAATGGAGCACGTTCCGCACATCCATCTAGCTGGCTATGGACGCGTCCTGACTTGTTAACGCAACGACAAGCTTAAAGCTTTCAGACGCTTACTAAGCTTCTATGATTCGTGATTACTTATGCCCGCTTATATTTTGAAATTCCCGCCATGTACTCAACTTTAGAAATAGCCAAGCGTGCAACATGAATTTTAAGGGGAATTGCAGTGGCATTTTAGGAACAATTAACTGCTTTGTTCAATATCTCTGACATTAACAATTGTAGAACGTAGAAATTAAACTTTTGACAGAAGTAGTAGTAATTCTTAAACCATGAAAATTGATAAAAATCGAAAAATAATAATGTATGCTTGATGTGATACGCTACTTTGAGGGGATAATTGATATTATTGTCGAAACTATCGAAAATTCTAATTCAATGCTACGATCATGTGTCGTAACATTCAAATAGCCAAGATAATAATTGTTTGCTATCTTTATGTTAACATTAGCTACACACGGTTTCCCGAACAAGTTTCCCCAACAATGATTTAATTAATTAAGTTTGCTCTGTATTTTCTAGTACTAATAAGTCGGAATTCCTCCATTTTCGAATATTATCCGAAAATAAGTTGATCCGTTGTCAAATAATGACTTGTGACTTGTAACGTAGGGGTACTTGCAGTAAACTGGTAGTTACAAACAGCTTTATCTGTAATTATCTCCCAACTTGTAATTCCCTAACAAGAAAACTAAGTCGTGTTTAGTAGCTTTATAATTTTAAATTCAACATGAAATTTTTAAAGAAACGTGATTTGTTTAGTATTACCGTGGTATAGGAAGTAATGGAATATATTTTTCAATTATAGAAGAACGTTTCCTATTACGTTCAATTTACAAAAAGATTACACATACGAAGAAGAAATTATACTGTTTCTGCAATTAGAGGCAGTTAAGAGGGAAGAATTACGGAAAAGTAGTGCATCGAATAAAGCGTACTTACAAATGATATCTTGTGTTTAATGATTGCTTCTATACAGGGTGTCCCTAAATTGCCTTAAAAGCTTGAGGTAAACTTTTTCTACAACCGATACAGACCTCAAAATTGCAAACAGGAACTTCCTACCGCGCTTAGTTTCCTCATAAGAGCCAGTTAAAGAATCTGAAACTTGGCAACACTGTTGAAGTTACTTAGAAAAACTAAAATCAGTAGGCCAACAGTTCAAATGTTTAAAGTAAAGATTACTATACAGTGCTTTGTAAAAAAATAACTTATTTCAGAGAACATGTTCAAATTTGTGCCACCAACTTCGCGGCATTTGACTACCCTTGTAACGATGGCCTGCTGGACATGCTGGACCATTGCTTCATCAACGGTTGCTGCTGCTTCACGAATACTCGCTCTTCTTCATTTTCAATTGGCGTCACATACACCATCTTTTTAGAATGGCCCTACAAGAAGAAATCCAGTGGTGTTAAATCTGGGCTTCTTGGAGGCCTTGGATAAAATTCCCTAACCCACTTTCTCGTTCTAGCCGCATAATGGGATGGCGCCCCGTCTAACTGCATCCACATATCGCGGCGAACCAATAAAGGGATATCTTCTAACAATGTTGGGAGTTCGTCGTTTAGAAAATTCAAGTTATTGTTAGCAATCAATTGCTGAGGTACAAAAGGACCTACCAATTTGTTATCTACGATTACTGCCCATACATTGACCGAAAACATAAGTTGATAATTCCCTGCGTGCATGGCGAGGGGATTTTCATGGGCCGAAATATATTGATTGTGGAAGTTAAAAATGCCATATCGTGTAGAAGTGGCTTCATCTGTCCATAAAATATTATTTACAAATCTTGGGTTTCTTCTATGTTGTTGTAACAACCAGTTGCAGAAGGTAATGCGTTTTTCATAATCTTCCTCTAATAAATGTTGCACCCTGACTTTATGGTAGGGATAAAGGCCATCATCCTTTATGATCTTGTGAACAGTGGTTTTTGATGCACCAACAACTCTAGAAACAGCACGCACACTAATACTTGACTCTTCAGTTACCAGATCAAGAACCTCCTCTTCTAAGTTATTGTCTCTAACAGTTCTTGGTCGACCTCTATCCCAATTTTGAACAGGAAGGATATTTCCAGTTTCTCGAAATCTGTGATTTGCAGCACGAATTACTAGATGGTTTGGATGTCTTATACAGGAAAACGCTGAGCGTAAACCCTAGTAGTCTCATTGCAGTTTCCCTCACATTCCGCAAGAATCCAAATCATATCCACGTACTCGTTTATTGCATACGCCATAATGATGGTCAAGACACAAGTGAACTCAATAACACGAATTAAAGGCGAATTTAATGCAGAATTCGTAATGTCAATTCAAAATTGATTTACTTGACATACCGCAAACAACAGATTTTCGAAATTTTTATCACCGTACCCATGCATTGTTGTCAAATTGTACTTTTACCAAAAGTATGAATTTTGACAGTACTTCCAAACGAAAAATTAAATTGCTAATTCAATGTTAGTTAGCGGTTTTGAATTTATTTAAGTTTCCTTATTAAGCAAATACATGTTTTATTTAATTTCTTATAACCATTTGGCTAAAATTCTGCACTAAAGGTATGAACTTTAACACAATCGTACAAGAAAACTAAGCTGCGGAGTAAATTTTTTCGTGCAGTTTTGTCTTAAGATTTCTTACAGGAAAACGTCTACCTGAAGCTTTTAAGGCAATTTAGGGACACCCTGTATAATTCTGCATTAAACCCGATTGAAATAATCAGATTCCAATATAACCAACAGTTGGAAAAGGAAATATTTCTTCTCTTATAAATGACTAATTTTGCGTTTAATTAAAATTAATGTCCTGCAAGTTGATAATCATGCGAAAACTATGTCTAGTACGTTATCAAGTTTCAAAACAATATTTTTTAAAATACAATGTGAATAATAATTTCAGGCCGAGAATCTTCAGAATTTTCTGAATGAACCAACTCCGACTTCGTATTTAATGGCTTTTTATTTTCTGTTTAGACATTTTTATAATAACACCTGTGGTGTTTACATTATTAAAACTGGTTTAAAAGACTAACCATTAATTTTTATCTGTTACATTCTTATACTAATTACTTAGTAACTAGAGTCCATCCAGGGATATCCTTTAGAGTTTTCTAACTTATACGTACAATTGTACACTCTCACTCGCGCACCATGGTCTGATTTTACACAGCCACTACACAAGCTCCAATGGTTTAGTCCTCTTCAGTCTTCGGACTAGGTGTTGCTTATCCAGCAGTTGATGAGCTTCTGCGTTCTCGTGAAGGTGAAGTCTGGCTTCATGTTTGCCAGCATACCATTTGATCTCGTCTTTTACCATTGGAATGTTGAGGTCTCGATGTAAATCGGAGCTATGTACATACCATGGAGCATTAACTATGTTAAGCCACACTTTGTTTTGAAATGTTTGAATGGATTTGATGTTAGTATCGCTGGCGTAGCTCCAGAGCTGAATGCCCTATTTTCAGTTTCAGGATCTGATTGTAAATCAGTAATTTGTTGTGTACTGACAACTTGGAATTTCTACCAAGGATTCAATAAAGTTGTTTGTATTTCAGATTAACCTCACCTCTTTCTTTCTTCACATGCTCTTTCCATCGGTGCTTGGCGTCCAGGGTCATACCTAGATATTTGGCGTTATTCTCATAGGGCACAATGGTACCGTTGCTATCCAAGATCTAACTAACGTTTTGTTGGTGAAATTAACATGTACAGATTTGAGCTCATTTAACTTGATCCTCCATTGTTTGGTCCAATCAAGTATTTTGTTGCTAGCTACTTGCAGTCTTCTAGTGGACATATCTTGCTCTTTGTCCACTACTAGGACTGCAGTGTTGTCTGTAAATGTAGCTACTGTGATCCGTTTTACTGCTGCTATATCACTAGTATATAGCAGGTAAAGGATAGGCCCAAGAACACTACCTTGATGCACGCCCGCTCGCATTTCCTTCAGGTCAGACTATTCGTCTTCCTGTTTTATTCTGAAGATTCTGTCTGAGATATATGATGCTAGTATCTCTACATACTGTTTCGGGAGCATTTTGTTTAATTTGTATATCAAACCTTCATGCCATACTTTGTCGAAGACCTGGACAGCGTCTAAGAAGACTGCAGAGTAGATTTGTTTTCCTTCGAGAGCACTTCCTATTACGTCAGTGATACGATGCACTTGATCGATGGTTGAGTGCTTTTGTCTAAAACCGAACTGGAAATCTGGTATTAATTTGTTACTTTCTAGCAACAACTTTTCAAATCATTTTGAGAAAATGGGGAAGAGGGAAATAGGATTTTGCCTCGTTAGGTGGTTTACCTAGCTTTGGAAGGATGATTACTTCTGCAACTTTCCAGCAAGTAGGAACATGTTTTAGTCTGAAAGCTGTGTTGAAGAGGTAGGTGAGTAAGACTATGCTTTTTCTAGGCAATTGCTTCAGTATTTCGCCGGTGATCACATCGCAACCTGGTGTTTTTTTCGGAATGAGGTACGTTTTAATCTCCTCTGCTACTTCTTTAGGGGTGGCTAGGATGATGTTTCCTGAATCTTGGTTATGGGTTTCAGGCAGTATGTTTTCTACTTGCGTTTGATTGAATGTAAAGGTGTCAGCTAACTGTTCGGCAAATAGATCAGCTTTCTACTTATTATCCGTGGCCCATGGTCCCATATCTCTTCTGACTAGAGGTATCGATGTAGTGGGTCTTCTGATTTTTCTGGTTGCTTTCCAGAGGGAGTAGTCTGTCTCTTCTTTTGATGCCAGATTCTGCAGGTATGAGTTTATTAATTTATCTATCAATTTTTGGATTTCTCTTCGTAGTTTTTGAGTTTTATTACTTACGATGGTCCTGTCGGCTGGGTCTCTGAATTGTTGCCATCTCCTTCTAGCTCTTCGTTTTTCTTCAGTTCTCTGATCTCCACTGGTAGTTTACCGCCTTGGTTATGTGAGTGATTTCCTTTGTGTTACTATATGTTGCCGCATGAACAGCCTGGTGAAGTTTTCAGCTTCTTTTTCTAATTGCTCAGTCCTTCTTAGGTTAATATCCAGGTTAATGTTATTCTGAAGATCAATCTGGAAGCTTTCCCAATCAGTGGTTTTACTGACGAGGGTAGGTCGGGCTGCCCTTTTGATTATCCTTTCACTCAATGTCAGGACGGCAGCTAAGTGATCAGACTCCAGGTCGAAGTTTTCTTCAAGTTCGATGAAGTTAGGAGATACTTTTCTTGAAATGAAGATATCTGTTTATGAAATACTACTACAATTTTATTATTATGGCATTAATACTGTTAAATTGTTGTACCGTTATTGCTGCAACCCACCACATACCATTCTTCAACCCGCATTTGGTAACCGTGGAATCTAATCCTCGTGGCGGAAGAGGTGAACGATTTACAAAAAAAGCTATTTAACTTTAACAACGCAACATAAACTAGATATCGCAATAGAAAAAAACAAGGTCGATGGTAATATCTAGGGAACCTTTACTATTCAATCTGGTAGCAGACGTAAATAATATAGAACAGGTTATGGAAATTAAAGAAATAAAAGATCTAATAAATATAGTAAACATAGTAGCAGGCTACCTGAACTATTCCATAGTATGCAATAACAAATACCTACAAGTAGAGTCAAATACAAGAATATATATGGATATAATTAGATTGATAATAGCTTACTCATCAGAGAAAAGCAGACAACAAGCCGATCCAACAGCGATGAAGGTTTTAAGAAGGATAATAGGAAAAGCAAACCAGAGTGATGAATGTAAACATAAGAAAACGGTGTCGGGTATATAAAATCAATGAATGGATAGTCAACCGAAATAGAGAATGGAATAGTCCTAGTGGAGAGAATGGACGAGAACCGGGTGGTGAAATTAGTAAAGGACAACAGACCAATAGCAAGAAGAAGTATGGACCGCCCCAGAAAAAGATGAAGAGAGAGCCTGTAACCTCATCTGATGAAAAAACCAGGCTAAAGGCTCATTAAAGAAAGAAGAGGAAGAGTCGAAATGCCTAAAATATTCCTTAGTATATGTTGTCCAGATTCGGTAAGAAATTGTAGATTTTCTGTCATTATACCGTAGCTCTGAGGAAAAAATGGTACCGTTGCTCAATAGACGGACGTCAAGGCTTTGCACGCCCACTAATGATTGCTTAGTAAATCAGAAGCAAATTAGCTATATTTTATTCTCGTGCATTGAAAGAGAAATTTTAATATTTTTGTTGTATTTAAAGAGTTTTCAAATTTACTTGGGTAGCGTAAACATCTGCTCGGAGTTTGTCATTTATAGATAGTCCTTCAGTCAAAGGATTTAATGATTTGGTCAAACATTTTAACTGTGCTTTACTTCTGGTTTCTGTATATTCCCACTTATTCGCTTATTTAATTATTTAGTGTTTAAAGAGTGTTATTTCGCAAATTTTTTGAAAGGGCTAGTTACGGGCTTGTCTTTGTCGCTTACAGAATTTTATTTGTAATCAAATATAAATTCTACCAATGTATTTTTTAAACTGCGTTTGTACTTTAAAGTTGTTTATTTTTCAAGCTTATATATAATTACAACATTTTAAATGGTTTGTTTTATTACATGCACACAGTAAATTAAGTAAGAACTATAATTCTGAACTTCTTGTAAAGGCACAACATTTAAGTCCGTCTTCGCAGTCACCTACTGGTAGTTCCGGGAGTTCGCATTCATGTTTACACGCCGTTCCGGCTATACCAATACCACCTATTGTTGTACATCTATGGCATTCTCCTGAAAAAAAGTATTTTTTTAAGCATTAACAATTTCTAGAAAAACCTGTGATATCATTTCCCATACAAATATTTTGAAAGTTTTTTTATAACAATACCAGCCGATGTCTGTTCACAACCAAGAAGTTTATTTATCTGTTAGCTAGGTGCTCATTTTTCACTATAATAGAAAACTCAAACATAAAAACAACCGCACGCTTTCAAAATTCAGCTTGCAACTTTAAGCTAGACGCCGGTAATCCGTCGTCGCGTGGGCATTTAAATTAGCAGTTTGTTATGTTTATTTAATTCACTATTCCATTTTTGGTAAATCTATAATTCTAACTAAGTTTTCTAACTCAATGGTTTAACTACGTTTTAATTCTGTAGTTTCATCGACGCCAAGATTCTTGTAATCAGCATCAAAAATTTAACCTTGGTTTTTCCCTTTTACAATGCTTCTTTTGTCTCAATGCTTCCAAATACTCTAGTTTCTACAACGTCATGTCTGCAGGCAAATGTTCGAAAAAACTTCCAAACTGCAGCGTTGCATTTTGTCCGCCCATCAGCGGCCAAATTTTCCCTCCCCGCGACAGTCGGCTAGCGGACCCGTATGTAGGCGCACATACACGGTGGGTGCAAACTATTCGTGACATTTTTGGTGCCGTATCGTTTTCGTTCTTGTGAACCAGAATTACGACCGTTAGTGTCGGATCTAAACCAGTCACGATAGTCAATTGCAAAAGTTAGGGAACCCTGAGTGTTCTCTTCTCGTTCCAAACGGATATAAAGGCCCATCTACTAGCAATCTCCCGGCGAAGGCCGCCGCTGTGCCGTCCTCCACGCTCGAAGTTCCGCCTAGCTGACCGATCCTCATACTACTCCCCCTGACAGCTACAACCCTTCAAAGCCTACCTGGGTAATTCTACAACGCGCAAGGTAAAAGCAACTTTGTACCTCGCTTGTATGTTATCAGTGCAAAAGAACTCAGTGCATTTTCTTGGTGCAACAAAGACTTCGGCCTCCGATCTACATTTCATGCTTGCAATTTAAGGCTAAGCAACATTAAGTGGCATAATCCATATTTATACCACTCCACTTGCTTATTTTAATATTAATGTCAAAATGTATTTGTGCATGATTTTATGTGAGCTCTACGGATACTGGTAAACGCAGTTGAATGCCTAAATGTCGTAAGCCAGTCCCGGAGAGAAAATCATTCAGGGCGCTCCGAAAACTCTGTCTATTAATTTTAACCTATACTGTGGATCGAATCTGGTCCTTATTTACT
>JABXWE010051209.1:0-20399 GCA_014611495.1 Limonius californicus | reverse complement strand
TCTGCCTGTTTTTCGGAAACTGGCTCTACGAATTTTTTTTTGAGGTTCACTTTAACCCCCCCCCCGGAATCGCTAACGCGGTACTCATGGGGGTGTGGGCGTCCCTTACATACTATCCATTCATGCAACATGCACCCTAAACTTAACTAAGTGAAATACGGCCGTTGCCCCAACAGGGGTTTCATCCCGCAGCCGATTGAGCCACATTTCACTGTGACCTCGACTGACAGCGCTTGTTCGCACTGCCCCATCGAGGTCCTTGGCTCTACAAATCTGGGCTCGGTATTCGAGACACACACAATAATATCATCATCAAGTTCGAGACGATTGCTTACTTTTGTCTTTATGGCAGTCATAGACGAGAAACTTAATTCACACAAATATGATGTAGCGAATGGTATCAAACTTTGTGTGCAAGCTCGGAGTATTCTTGTCAAAATTAGTCCAACCTACGCTCTGGGAAAAGAATCCTAGTTTCAACATTCCATCACCTAATATTTCAATAAAATATTCTTTCTGGTTTGTCGAAATTTCAACTTCTACAACGGAATTGTCTAAAAAAGGAATCTTTATCCATTTGTGGTTCTCACAACTGTTTTGAATTTGTTTGGGGAAATAGTCAATGAGCTATGTTAAATTGTGCAAACTAACTCGCATATTTGCAAACACGTGCTCATAATTGATCACATTGTCATCCTTAACTAAGTCTTCCGTGAGTTCTTGAAGGCACTTCTTTTTCTAATTGAAGTCGATCAGAAATCAAGTTTTTTATAGGTCCGTTAATTTGTTCGTTGCTGCTATTATGTTAATATCACGGCCTTGCAAATTGCTATTCGGCTTTTCAAATTGCTATTCAGAGTGTTTAAGGGCTCGAAAATGTCAGCAATGGAAAATTAGTTCTCATATTCTGGTTTGTCATGTTGCAGGTCCATCAAATGATTTACTGTTAACGGGAAAACTCTATTCAAGACGGTACCCGTCGAAGGTCAACTTACTATCGTGTGGTAAAAAAGATTTGCGTAGAAGAAACTCATGTCTTCAAAGTTTTTCGAAAAATACATGTCTGCACTGCTTTTCCCTTGATGACTTTACCAATTAAATGACTTTTTTCAAAATACAATCCATTTCAGTAGGTAAAGATTTTGATGCAACAGCTTCTCGAGCATTCTCTAGCATTTGGCATTACCTCTTTCGATCGATGTAATGCCATACCCTTGGCGCTATCGGTGCATATAGCAAGGCATTTTGCCCAGTCAATCCCGTACTTATTAGTACTTTGCATGAAAGTGTCAAATAAACATTTTCCGGTGGTATTGACCTCTAATGGAATACTCAACAAAATATCTTCTGCTATACCATGTCCAGTATTGTATCTTACAAATATTATAAATTGGACATAGTTACAAATATCCGTAAAGTCGTTCACCTGTAATGAGACCTACGTGCACTCTTAACATTTTCCAGTGCTTGTTCTTCTTGGGATAGTATTTTTAGAGATTGGTTGTTTTCAGCTTGTCATCCTCTTTTTCACCAACCATTATTTTTACTAAAATAAATCAAATATTCAACAATTGTATGTGGTGTACTGATTTTTGCATTACGAAATGCAACTAGATAATTTGATGGTAGTGCTTTTCCATTAGTAGTCTTTGCTGATTTAAAAGTTGTTTGTTCCTGTGGAGGGAGTTTAGTTTTCTTTCATAGAATATCACAGGCTATTCTCTGTTGTCTGTATGTTTGGTATTTAAATGTCAAAATGGCTTCAAACTTTCTTTAGCTAGGCACTAGGAATTCTGGGAAGTAACAGTAAAACCATATTTGAGATATTCATTGCTGTATAATCTATTTCTCTTTGTATCCTTGTCACTGCTTGAGGCGAAAGGTTCTAATAACTGTTTTTTTCAAAATTTATTCATCTTTAACAGAATAATATAGCTCGCACTTAACGTTAAATATTTGGTATCGATTTAGTGCACTCAACACACGGTCAGCAGTACAGTACATAATTTTGAAATGATGATTAATCTCATCGTAGTCCCCTGCTTATATAAAGCGAAATGGATTTTCCAGATTATTCCAGTGCCATCTAGCACGCTCCCGAAAGGTGGAAATTTCCAGAAACAAGAAGCAGAAGTAAAAAAATGCGTTACTTAGTAATAGATGGCGTTAGTTGGCCGTTTAGTTGCTTATTCTGGTGAATACTAGAAGAGGAAGGTTGCTAGAAAAATTTTAACCAAATCGTGATCGCGCTTTCAAGAAGTTTAGAAACCACAGGTCTAGTTGCTAAGTAATCAATGAGTGTTTGCTTAAAATGTGTGGTAATAGAAGAAAACATAACAGGACCTTTTCCAGAGAAATTGTTCCTTATAACTGCTCACATACTTAATGATCCTTAAAAGGGTTAATTATTTCAACTTTACTTTTGCTCGTTCTAATAAATAAAGAAAATGCGAGTGGGCCATGTTTCGTTTGCACTCGGTAGAGGAAATGGAGTAGTTCGTTAATGAAATAAAAAAGTTACGACTTTTTTGTCGCACTAGATGGTATCTTAACGGTTATGTTTTTACGTGTACTACAAAACAACAAACTAAGTGCCTCCATCATCTCTTAGCTATTCCAGCTGAAATTTACAGGAAATTGTATAGCACAGACAAATAAATTCTTTGGTAAAAATTGAAATGGGAATTATTTATACGTAGCACAAAATTCTACCAAGAGAATTCAATACAAGACAAATATAACTTATAAACAGTCATGTTTGTGATACTATATTTTGGAGTAGGAAGCAGATTTCATTTTCGCGCCCTAAAGGCTATTATAATGTACAGAGTACCCGTAAACACGATCCATCTTCAGATATTGTTCTACAATTTGATACAGTGCGTTTCAAAAGGCATTTTCGATTTAGTTATCAAGTTGCTTGTTGTGAGCCGCGTATCTACCGACGTTTACTTGCTGGTCGTGATGTGGACGTCAGGTCTTCAGGTTAACTGACAGCCGTAACAGCAGGGCCTCTACGTTAGACAAGTTAGGCGGGACTGCTCCTGACATAACGGGACTAATTTCCGGTACGCAGGCTGCTTCGGAATTAAATTGTAAATTCAATTCTCCCTGCCTTCTGATGTACTCATTATCTTGTTTCCTTTAACTAAGGATATTGGGTACGCAGGCAGACACTAATGGAAACCGTTTGCAAAACTTCCAATGATGTTACGACTTTCGGGCTTTCCAGAATTTGGTGGCGAAGACGTATTTATTTACTCTCTTATTTACCCACGTAATAAAATAACTTTCCCCATTTTATTTACTGATGTAAATTTAATTGGATTATTCGTATTTGCTTAAAGGTAAAGTTGGAGATTTCCTAATGCGATACATTTTAAATTCGACTTAGTAACGTGGAGCGCAGTTTACCGTTCTTAATTTTCTACATAAATTCACATAATTTTGAATCACGCAGGTTAGTAAAGTGTCTTCAGTTTTACTATGCTGACTGAACTAGTGGGCTACGCTTCACGTTTTTTGGTATCATGTCGTTTAATATAACAATAAACTGGGACGCCATATAAGTTTGCGATACATTAAACAACTTCTAAATTAAGCAAGGTTATAGTCGCTAGCTGAAGGGAGTCAGAGGCGCAGTTGACCTCCTCGTACTAGGAAGTCATCAATTTCATATTATTCACAAATTTCGGTTGCGAGCAGAACAGAAATGGAATGTAAAAATTTTTTGTTAATAAGCTCTTCAGGAAGGCCATATATGTACTTTGAGAAACAATTACATTGTAAGATAATGGTTATTCTTGGTTAGAATAGAAATTTGAAGCTGGCAATCGATCGGTAGGTACCTATTTCTCATATTTTTAATATAAATTGTAACTTGATGATGTGGAGGACGAAGGTATTGTTTAGTTATAAGTTTATTATTTAACCCTTTTTAATATTACTGAAGTTTTGCATTGTCGTCACGTTTCCGTATATAAATCTATATAACACTATATCAAAAATAGTTGAAAATATCTAAGTTATGTAATTAATTTATGACAGGAAAAGAACATTTTGTAACGTTCGTTTGTTTTCCGCGCGTTTGTCTTTAAATTGTGTGCTTGCCCGGATACAATTAATTAGAAAATCGGACCCGCGTGAAAAACGTTACAGTTAGGATTACCGTGTAATTTCCTTCTTCGTTTTAACGGATTAAATTGGCTCATTATTTGGGTTTTCACAAAGTTCCGTTTCCAATACTCTCTTTGTGCCGTTTTTTATAGCTTTTGTCGTCCGTACTTTACAGTCTTGTCCGTGTTTTCTCCGTAATTCCAAGTATACATCAGGTACAATGTTTAAATAAGAGATTTGAGTTCCTTCGCACCTCGACGCTGTTAAGATACCAATTATTAGTATCACTATTGAATAGCAGTGGAGTTTGTGATCAGTGACCTGACTAGCTGTTGTTTAGTAGCGCTTGGTTATTTTTGAGATTTTTAGACTTTTAAATACTAGATGTATGTACAATATAGGGCAACTAAGTTCTTAGAATGTTAAATGTAATCAGAGACAGGTCAGTTTGTGTGGTAATTTATAAACATAAAAAGTAAACTTGTACGATTTCATTCAGCTCTCTATGTGTGTACTTACCATATAATTATGAGATCTTGGTTGTGACGCATTTTTAGGCAAGTTACTTAAGCATAAATAGAAATTCAGAACGGCCTAGTCTCTTTGTTGCTGTATACAGTATTATACTAAAATCATAGCTGCCGCAAACATTTTCTCCGAAACTAAATGCCATAATTTTAAACATTGACGTCAATTAATTCACTATATTTTTAGTTTTATTAACAAATAAGCGACCCTGGCAAAAATGTATTAATATGCTCTGTAAACACGCGTGTCTGCTAACTAATCCCGTAAATGCTTTTCGAGTAAGGTTTCACAATAAAGACCTTTTCCTTGCAGAGATTGACTGAATTAATAGGTTGTGATGTTCGTCTGATTTTCATTCAAATTCAAAGGATCGATAAATGCATTTTTTAACTTTAAATCATAAATAGAACATCTTACGACACCATGCGTTATCCCGAAATGTACTCGAATGTGTACCTACTGTTTTGTCTGCATTATTAGAAGCATTTGCCTGGTATCATACCTTTAAAGACACGTGTGGCGGTTTCGTCTAAAAACAGTACGGCTGGGTTGGTTAAAGCTGCTTGAAACAAAGAAGTCAAGCTTAGATCTTCACGGCATCGAGTGGTTCTTATGACAAGGGTTTGGAGTTGGTAGTTGTTCCTGTAGTCAAAGTTCTACCGTTTTCCCGTCGGAATAAACCTACATAGGAATGAATAATTTAGTGCAAAATACCGTGTGGTTTCTCGTTTCGTTTTGAACAGATAAAAATCAACCACGCTACTAACTTTCTGTTCTCTGTACGTGTAATCATCGTTTCTGGGTGATTTAAAATAAATTGTTCGTCGTTTATTTGGAAGCATTCTTATTGCACAATCTAACGTACTATGGTACAACTTTATTCCTTCTGTTCCTCCTAGCGGTAGCCAGTGGCGTCACTCAAACTGTCGCTGCTGTTTCTTCCTATCTTCATCAACCTGGGGGCGTCCATCAAATAAAGAAACAAAGAAGAAATCCTTCTTGTGATTTTTTCAACTGTTTCGCCGAAGTAAGGTAACTTTCCGCAGGAAATTCTTGTTTTGTGGAAATTAGTAGTGGCAATATTGTCATAAATAAAACGACCCTTGTTGTTAATTCGTTGGTAATTTAGTAACTAACTGTACTTGTTTTTTGAACTCAACTGTTATTGGTCACGCAGCTCTTTTTGTGATCTTACTGTAAATATCGTGGTCGGTAATGGCGCCAGCCAGAAAAATTCGGAAGTCTCAAAGTTCTTCTTTTTACATAATTTATAACAAGACTGACTCTGGTCCTGAGTGTTTCTTCTTGCTGCTTGTGATTGGACCAATAATTTTTTAATTTGCTCAATATATTCACAACCCTTATTAAGAATTTCTTGACACGTTATTTTTGTGTATTTTCCTTTTTGTATGTATTGTGTAAGAAATATCCAGATAAGGAGGAAGTACAGAAAGGTAGGTTCGATTCGCAGTAAGCTGTTGGTCTTCGGCCCTTTCGCGACCTTTTCTATCGGTTTGTTGCGCTTCGACGGTAACAAGGTTGCTCTAAACCGTCTGATTATACAGCCGTGCAGCTTGAAGTTAGTTTTATGATTTGTACAAGAAATCAGTTATACCGTTTCTCCATTCGGGTGAAATTGCGAGAAAAAAATATTCAAAACAGGTCTAATGGACACAGATTTAATTTACATATAATTGGAAAAATATACAAAATATGTTGCTCTTTCGATAACAGCATGCGGTATCACTCTTGGGAAAAAGAGCCGAATTAAACTACAATGAAATTCAAACAATGTTGTCATTCATGCCGTGAATGCTTGTATTGCTACACGTTTCAATTTGTGCAACACGTTGTGAAATTTCAATGGAAATACCACGCTACCGTACGGGTGTATACGAACTGTACAGCATACATGCTTGTACGCGTTCAATTTATATTCAGGAACATATCGCAAACTAAATCGATTAAAATAAAACGTAGTAATTTGTATTCAACATGTAATTTGAAGTAAAGTGTCTCTGTAGGTTTGTTATCTTTGAACATAATCGAAATTTAAGCGCTAAAAATGCACTAGCCATACAATGCTTAGAAGTTCAATTAACGTTTACAGAAGGAAAGCAATTAAGCACGAAAATTACATAATTACATTTTCATTTAGAAAACTTCAGTCATACTACATCTTTTTCCAAAACAAAAATTTAAATTAAAATTTATGTATGCACTTTAATTTAGCAAAAACTAATTAATATGCTGCCACACAGTATATTGATTATCAGTGGAATATAACTTTTCTCAATTTAGATGTCTGCCTGCTAAAGGCCGATTCTAACACATTAGGAAAATTGATTATATATAAAACAATATAGAAAATTTAGGAGCAATCGGGATAAGTTATTTATTTCCATATTTGTGCACTATCCCTAAAAAGAAATAACGAACGCTGGCGAAACTGTTGCCGATATTGCCCTGTTCCAGGATTTATGTGACAAAGACAATTCGCATTGTCACATAAATCTGCTTTAACAAAAACCCCGGATAGGTCAAATTTTAGACAAAAAGTATATGTGTGTACCTACGATTTGATTAAAATTATTGCTCGGATTAATTCTTCGATATGTTGCCAACTAAATGCTGTTTCAAGTAAAAGGTAATGGATAATATTCATCAAGGAATGTCTGCTAAGGTTGTTGGAGTCAAGTAGAAATTACCCTACTAAAAATCGACTTATTTATCAACATTTCATAGACGGAAAAGCCAGTGCTGATGGAAAATAAATGCAGTTTGTGAGTTATTAACAAGATTATTAATTAAAAAATAGTTTATAACTCAAATAGAAGAAATAGGTTTATTTGGAGACACATAAACTTGAGTATGTGAGGCAGAATTTAATATGTTAGAGTTATTTATATACATGAAAAGAATAGATTCACTAAAATAGGGGCAACAACACAGTTTTTGTTGCAAATCGTTCGGACACGTCAATTTAGATTTTTGTGTTGGCATTTTTTTACCCATATACCAAAACTCTATATCACTGCCAGTTTTCCCGGAAGTGACACCAGCTTTCTTATGTCAAATGCAACGCCCTACATATTATAAAGGATTTGGATATATAATCAATATGCGTTTTCAGTAAACTAAACTTTGACATACAGATTATGAAAATTCACAGAAATATTCATAAAAATGTAATAGGCTTGAATAGAGACGGTGGTTTAAGTAAATAAACTTTGGAAAACCCCTTACCACCATAATATTTAGAATGGACAATTGAAATCCAATCATAATAATCCAATAAACATAGGCTTAAATATTAAATCTTTTTTGTGGTTTCGTTGGGCCTAATAGGTTAAAGAATTATTTCCAACAAAAGTTAGGAATTAACCCATGGAATACAGAAAACCTCCGGTAGAGGAAACTATGGTTGTAATTGAAAGTGCCATCAGCAATTTCGATGAATCAACAAAAAAGTTCATGGCAAAAGCTTGCAAATCACAGATTTCGAATAATATGGAAATTCATTCAGTGAAGAAACTCACTTCATCTCATCTCCTTAGCCATTTTCGGTCCATTTCTGAACATAGGCCTCCCTCATTCTATGACATCTTTCTCTATTTTGTGCGTGTGTAATCCAGGTAACTCCAGCCGATCTCTTTAAATCGTCCGTCCACCGCATGGGAGGGCGTCCTTTAGTTCTTTTTCCCATGTATGGTCGCGATTTAAAAATCAAGTTGGTCCATCTTTCGTCCTTGTATCTTGCCACAGGACCCGCGTAGTTCCATTTCAGCTATGCTACTGCTTCGGCAATGTCCTTTATTTTTGTTTTCTTCCGGATCCAGGCATTTGTTTTATGATCCTTTAACGTTATACCCAACATTTGGCGTTCCATGGCCCTTTGTGTCACTTTCAGTTTTTTCATTGACTATTTTGTAAGAGTCCACGTCTGTGCCCCATACGCTAGAACGGGCAAGACACATTGATGGAATACACGAGATCGGAGAGACGTAGGTATCTTCTTGTTTTTTAACGTCCTCCTTAAATTTCTGAAAGCAGCCCATGCCAACCTTTTTCGCCTGTAGACTTCTTTACTTTGGTTTTCTTTGCCCAGGGTTATCGTTAGCCCCAAATAAACATATGTAACTGCTCACTTCTTCCAATTCTTGTTCTTTTACTTTTATTTTTTGTTCTAAAATTCTCCTACACAATACTTTTGTCTCTGATAAATTCCTGTTCAACCCCATTTCAGAGCAAGCTTTGTCCAATTCCGTTGCCATAGTCTCAAGTTGTTCAGGGGTTTTTGCTATAATGACTATGTCGTCTGTATACTTGAGATTATTTAATCTTTTTCCATTTATTAAGTTCCCCTTATCTTCTTGCCACTGTTGTTGCTTGAAAACATCTTCTAGACAAGCCGTAAATAATTTCGGCGATAGTGTATCACTCTGTCTTATACCACGTTTAATTTTAATCGGTTTCGTGTTTTTATAAAGGTGTATAGTGGATGTAACGTTCGTATAAATGTTTTCAACCAATACTGCGTATCGATGATCAATTCTGGCATTTCTTAATTCTTAAGCTCACGATTGTCCAATGTTCCACTGTGTCGAACGCTTTTTGCTAGTCTACAAAAGCTAAATTTAGTTCAAAGTTATACTCAACAGATTCTTCGATTAGTATTCTCATAAATAACAGATGTTTACTAGTGATATAATTTTTTCTAAAGCCGGCTTGTTCGGTTGGTTGATAGTCATCAAATTTCTTTGTCAACCGATTTGTGATGATTCTTTTGAACAACTTGTATATTTGGGATAGCAGGCTTATCGGTCTATAATTCTCTAAGTTAGCATGATCACCCTTCTTATATAATAATATCACTACTGCATTATTGCAGTTCTCCGAAATTTCTCCTGTTTCCAAGCATTTATTGAAAAGGTCGCTCAGTTTTGTTAGTATTCCTTCTCCTCCTTCTTTTACCATTTCGATGAGTATTGTATCTTCTCCCGGTGCTTTATTATTCTTCATGTTTTCAGGCACAGCTTATTTCTTCAAGTGTGATATCTGGCATTTCTTCAAAACCAACGTTGAGTACTTTATTAATCTTGTTTGGATTATTATTGGGTTGTTGTATTTTGATGTCATATAGATTAGTATAGAATCTTTTAGTTTCTACTATCATTTACCTAAATTTCTTATCTCTCTCCCATTTCTATCTGTTAGTATTGCAATATGCCGTTTTCCACTTGGTTGGAGATATTTTAGGGGACTTAGAAATAGAAATACTTTTTAGCTGTTAGATGTCGCAAGTAACAGAATGGTTATTTTTGACAAACAAGATTATTTTGAGAGAGTGGATGTTATGGCCAATATCGGTCTTTACAAACTGTTAACCAAAAAATCCCTGAAGGAGTATGATCAGCAAAACAAAAGAAACTTGAAGTTGGAACTTACTTATATATCAGCGTTCAGGTACAAACTTCTACCTTCTAATCCTGTAATGCCTAAATTATACTGTCTTCCTAAGATGCACAAACCAGGTCGATGAGACCCATTGTTTCGGGTATAATTCACCGAAGCATTTGCTTTCAAATGTTAACTAAAGAATTTAGAAATTTGCTGCACACCAATTCAGTTTCTCGGTAGAGAATTCATTGGAACTCATCAACAAAGGTAAAACTGTAGCGCTACCTGAAGGCGCAATTCTAGTTTCGATTAACTGCCTTGTTTGCTAGTGTTCCTGATTCCACAAACCATGACATTCCTGCAGGAATTTCCCAAAGCAAATAGTTTGATCCTGAGCCAATTAACGAACTAGGGAATGTAAGCTACGTTTAAATGTTGGTAATTCCACTGCTTCACACATTCCCCAGAAATAACCAGAAATTTAATCAAAATTGAGTTCCGTCCCTTAACCAAAGGCCTTGATAAAATATATAAACAAATCAATTCAAAAATTTCATTTTGTTCAAGCAACAACCCTACAGACAAAGTGAAAACTATGGAAAAGTCGGGAACTTTCGAAATTAACTATTCTTACTGTAATGGAAAATATCTGTACAAGCTAAACGTAATATTGAAATGAAGTTTAAAGAACATGTAGCTCATTTCAAAATCCATAGGTTTGATATATCAAAGCAATATTAGTTAGTAAGAGTTCGGGCATGTTAGAAATTTACCTTAAAATAAATCAGCCCAGATAACTCAAGACGTTACGGTATACATCCTATTAGAAGCTGCAGAAAATCTTCATGTGACAATTGGCGAGATTTCAAGGAATTATGTAGCGAACAGCAATATACCATCCAACTTTGTCCATGAATTGTTAGAAGGCGGTTTTCACCGTATGATCGAATTCTGCGAGCAGATAATTGGAATGCGTAATGTGAATTTAAATTTCATAGTTTTTTCCGATATAGCAATATTCTTTCTAAATGCGGTTGTTGTTGTTTGTTTACGGTGGTCCCAGGGGACCCAGTACTTGGGCAATAATTCCTAGTGTACCTTGCAGTCGTGAACTCAAGAGGTCAAACAGCCGGGTTGCTCTGCAGAAACCCAGGATACTGCTTATTGGAAATTCGTGTATGTCGCTAGGGTTCGGGAAACCAAGCCTCAGGCGGCTGTGCCTCAGTACCGCCCAGACTGGGCATTCATACAGCATGTGGAAAGAGGTTCCTTCCTCCTCTGCGCATCTACGACAGCAAGCGTTGTTTCTAACGCGGGTCACTGTCACCATTCTGAAGTAGTCTCTGCTCAGATTTAGCAGATCTTTAAATACTTTGGACGAAGGGCTTGTAATAAGTTGTCTTGTTTGCCTACAAGGCTGAGTTTTCCAGTGTAAATACTACAATCAATATGCAAAGTTGCACACAGAAAACCCACACTGGATGCAGGAAGTGCATACTCAGTGTCCTCAAAAAATTAATATACGGGCAGGAATTCTGGCTAAGAGATTTCTAGGACTATAGTTTTTTTAAGGAATGCTAAACGCAGAACACTGGCTGGAGTTTATTTAGTTAGATATCATTCCTAATTTAGCTGCTCCATTTCTCCATCAGCAAAACGATCTACCAAATAGTTTTCCAGCAGGATGGAGCAGCTCCACATTATGCATTAGTGGTTGGAAAGTTTCTGAATGTTACCTTCCACAATAGACGGATCGGCAAAGTGGGCCTATTGAGTGGCCACCTAAGTCACCTAATATAACACCTCTAGATTGTTGCTTGGGATGTTATTTAAAATCCAAAGTGTACTATAATATATCCAAAGACCTGGAAGATTTATAAAATCGGATTTGAATTTTTGGGAATAAAAGTCTTTGTATTTTCGAAATTTTTATTTCTTAAACTTCGTCATCTCCAGCAATGGGTATTTCCAATTACAACCTTCTTGAATAGATTGTAATTAGTGAAATAATAACACAAAATCACAAACACAAATAATCAATTGTTTAACGCTAATACTAATACTAATAAACGACGAACGCAGCCTCTTATCTATCGCTTCTAAAAACTACACCTAATTGGTTATTACGTTTACTTGTGGTAAAGTTGGTTCAACTGGAGGTGCATAGTGATGATCCCTACAGCATTAAATAGATTTTTGTTCTAAGTTACTTAATAGGTTTTTAGGAAATGGAACTACCGTAAAACTGCTCCAGAAAGCAGCAACTTTAAAAAATTCCACGTCAGCTGCTTAAAATGTCCTTAATGCTTGAGAACTACTAACTTAAGATGCTAACATTGCAGCAAGTTTTAATTAGATGGTGGCTTTCGAAAGTAATTAGAAATTTATGTACATTTGGAGTATTTAAAAGACTAATTTGTGCCAGTTATATAATATTCCTTCAGATCTTCATATTTCGTGTAATTAACAAGTTCTCTTATTAAAATTAACGAGGTTAATGTGCCTTCTAAGTATATAAAATATTATTTACCCTTGCTGTTAGATGGAAATTTATTTCAACTCTACTCTTTGTCAATGGTATTTCCGTAATTCCTTCCGATATGTAAGTAGACATTAAAATTATCCCTACACTCTAAAGCCATTTTAATAATATCATTGCGACTATTTATTTTTCATGTATAAATTTCGTTAGTGTAATGTAATGCGATGCCTAAGTATGATTAGCTATTAAAGATTCCCGTGTTTCTGACAAACTTGAAAATGGAGTAGTTAATGTCTTTGAAATGTATATACCTTACAGGCTACTACCAATATCGCAGCTATTTTTAAAAATAACTGCATCTTTTATATCTTCCATGTTCCCGCTGTTTCTCCTGGGTATATAAGGTGCGCCAACATCTAGATTGTGGAGAGAGATGAAGGAACATAGAACTTACGCTTATACAGGGTTTGGCAATCAGTTGTGGTGGTATTGAGAAGGCTGTGGAATGAAAATTACTTGACAGATAGTTGTTTTAAAAACATATTCTGGTTGTTGAATTCATGCCATTTTAGTAGTAATTGTTCAATATCTGCTGAATCAACGCATGTTCGCTGTTGAGAGATTTATTCAAACAAGGTCCGTTACTGCAATGCAGAGAGATTTTCGGCGTGAGTTAGAATTCGGCACGAGTGGGAGAGGAAATGCTTTTCAGTTTATACTCGCCGACGATCAAGTGGTGATTGCAGAAGACCAGGACGACTTAAGCTGTATGGTGAAGAAATTAAAGGAAGAATACGACAGCGCAGGACTAACATAAATTTTAAAAAATCTGGATACCTGTCGGTTGGTACCAATGAACTAAACCATTTGCCAGTAGAGAACGAATATATACAAGGGGTAGCGAGACATAAATAATGAGGATTTTTGATAAAAATGGAAATAGCGACAAAGAAATTACTCAACGAATTAATAAAGGCAGGAGTGTGATAAGGTCTCTAAATTCGGTATGGTGAGAGAAAAGTATTGGAATAAAAACCAAGAAAAGAATCTACAAAAGCAATGTTCAAAGCGTAACCATGTGTGGCGCAGAAGTATGGGACCTGAGCAAGAAGAATAGAAGTAAATTGCTAGTTACCGAGATGGACTGTCTAAGGACGAGCTGCAGAATAACACGTATTGAGCAATTAAGAAACGAGACCATCAGGAAAAGCATGGGGATGGAAACAAAAATCGCAGAGGAAATCGAAAAAAGGCAGTTAAGATGGTTTGGCATACAAAGAAGATGGACGAAAATATATGGCCTAAATGGATACTGGAATGGGTTCCCGCGGAAAGGAGAAAGATAGAACTACCAAGATGGAGTTGGAGAGATTATGTAGACGAAGCCACGAGTAAGAGAAGCCTAGAGGAAAACACGTGTTATGATAGACAAAGATGGAAACTGGGGACGGAAAGACGGTAACAGCCGTGGAAAAATCCGTTATATATATACAACAGGCGTCCAAGGATGTTGCAGTAACAGTAATAGTAAGGATAAGGTTCTAAGAGATTTTTGGCATTAAGATCTGGCAGTTACTAATCGGATTGGAAAATTGTATATAGTGGGTTGCAGTCGAAGTTCTCCGCATGCTGCCGTGGTAATGCTGGAGAATCGAAGCCAAGCCATAATCGACTTTTCACAGAAAACACGCTCTCTGCCAATTTGACAGCTATCACATTTTATTTACCATTTCAAAATTATTTCAATACTTGTGTAATTAAAAGTGTGGAAAACTATTATGTTTAGTTTCCTTCTCATGATAAATACTATTTTACTAAAGATAAATGTAATTGTCTAATAAAGTATATTATTAACAAAATAAATTACAACTTAACAGCTGAAGAAACAAGTATAAAATAAACCTGGTAAAATGTTTTCCCAAATGCCATTTGACTGCTTGTTTTGTAGTAGGAAAAGATCATTAAAGAATAAGGAAAGTTGAGCCTGTGACGCAGGTACATTCCACGAGTACTAGATTGTAGATTAGAGATTGTTGGGGTTGTTTTTCAATTATAGCTTCTTATCACTTGCACCTAAAACGCTTTTGTGAGTTATCCTTTAATTAATTTGGTTCCACAAGCATTAGCTACTACTTATGTGGTGGTAGCTCACTTGACAAACTTTCGCTTTCTAGGTAATTCATCGATTGTGGTTTGGATTCGATACCCCAGTATTAGCACAGCAGCATGCAAAAATCTTGTGCTGCAACCCACCATATACTATTTCCCAACTCCGTTGGAAACCTGCAAATTTCTGTTGTTCAAATTGGATGTTTAACTGTAGATCTTCCAAATAGGAGGACGGTATCCAGCGGTGGGTAAAAAAAAACTATTTTCGTCTAACTACTATGACCTGCTGGCGTCTTTTATACTTTATATTACTATATTTTACTAATTTATCTGAAAAATAGACTTGGACTAATTATAATTTTTCTTATATAGATACCACTCATATTTAGGCAAATGGAAATCAAAAATAAATAATAGCTGCCGAAGCAGTGAATTCGGGAGTGTACTCTGGTTGATAGTTTCCAAAAAAATTGAAATGTATATATTATATTGTTGTGATATTCTGGACAAGCAAATGCTTCGATATCATTATGTCACTTAGATGCCTAAATAAGCCAATTTTCATATACAAATGTGACTTAGATTGAGTACAGGTTAAAGATAATTATGCAAGAAGCTTATGCTACGTGTTAGTACACCATATGTGTGCAACATTAAGGACATACATGTTGGCGATACAAACCTGAAAAATCGATGCTTTCTGTTATTAGTATTTTAAGCATATCTCATCTCTATTGTAGGTTGATTATAGTAAGCAAATATCTATATTTGTTGTAAAGAGCAAGTTTCAGTTTGGTTGCAATGTATTTCTGTACGCTAATTACCTGAAAATATGAAAATTTTCTTCCCGTCTCTAATTTGCGTAAAATAAATAATTAAAATGTAATACAATGTACTTAAAACCATAAGCTAAACTATGTCACACGATGAATTACGACCTTTATAGTAAAAACTGTTTGAGTTTAGAGCGGGAAGTGCATATATATGTGAAATCCTGAAAATGTTATAAAAATTCACATTTATAACTGGAGTACTGAAATTAGTGTTAGCACTTGCAGAAGTTATTGCAAAATGTAAGATACAAAAGATACTTACTTGTAAAAATAAATACTTCACAGCGATTGTGCCATGTGTAAATGGATACGCAGATTTAAACCAGGGATCCCGCATTGTTCGAGACAATAAAAGTACAAACTTCAAATGATACAGTTCGTTTCTTCATCAACATCATCATTATCATGATCCTCGTTTGTAGCGCTTGCGCAGTGTCAAGTGCTGCTAAGAGTAGATTTTAGTTGATTTTAATACCTAAATGCTATGTTGGATACATATATTGAATACCTAGCTATCACCGGAAAAGCCACCTTAATTGGCAAGAATTTCAAAAAAATCCTGAGATCCTAAGGTACAGCAAATTTAACCGGAGCATCAATTAACTCATTCATCACATAACTTTACAAGGTTCTCCTATTAATATAAACATAGAACAAATAAAAAACGCAATCAAACAACTAAAGCGTAAGAAAAGCGCTGCACCCTCAAACATACCTTCAGAACTCCTCATATGTGGCACAGAACTATTATACCAAAATATAACCTACCTATTTAATCAATATATAAATGGTGCAGAAGTTCCATCAGATTTTAAAATGGCGTATATAACTACAATACATAACAGTGGTGCGAAAAACCTATGCACAAACTATAGAGGACTATCTGTTACCAGCACTCGCAGTAGATTGTACGGACGGATTATAAGAGATAAATTAGAACAAGAATATTTACATATGGAAGAAGAAGAACAAGCTGGTTTCCGATCAGGCAGATCAACCATTGACCATATATTTTGCCTGACACAATTAATAGAAAAAAAAATAGCGGTTGTAAATCAAGAAGTACATCTATTGTTTATAGACCTGTGAAAGACCTATGACAATATACCCATACAGAAATTATGGGAAGCCTTAGAACAAACAGAAATTAGTGTCACAATAGTGCTATACTATACAAAATGTATACAAGGGATCCATATCAAAAATCAAAGTGGGAAAACAAGTAAGCAAAGGTTTTGAAGTCACAAAAGGTTTAAGACAAGGCTGCTGTATTTCTCCAAGCCTATGTAAAATGTACGTCCAACAAGCACTGAAAACCTGGGGACGAAAATGTGCAGGAATGGGCATGCCTATGGAAAATTATACAATCTACTCCTTACAATTCGTGGATGACCAAGTTGTACTGGCTGGCACAAGATTACGAACACCTAAAATATATGACAAGAAAACTCATAGAAGAGTATACGAAATGGGGTTTAGAACTGAATATGACAAAAACTAAATACAACATTGGTGGTATCAAGATGATGGGCGATTTGCCGAAGAAATAAAAGAAAGAAACGTTTATGACCGACGAGCAATATCAAGAATGAATTCTGTACTGAGGGACAAAACAATTACCAATAGCAAAAAGTCTTACATATATAACACAACTGTGAAAAGTATTACAACGTACGATTCGGAGGTATGGCACATAAATGAAAAGAAGAACAGAAGAAAACTGTTAGCAACAGAAATGGACTTCTGGCGAAGGTCAGTAAGAATTTCAAGACTAGACCATGTTCGAAACGAAAGAGTACGGGAAATAATGAAGGCCCCAACCACGATTATTGATGATATAAGAACCAGACAATTAATAAGGTTTGGAGATGTGCAGCGGATGAACCAAGAAAGACTTCCTAAGAAAATAATAGAGTAGAAGCCATCAGGAAGACGCAAAAGGGGAAGACCCAGACGTAGCTGGCGAGATAGAATAAATGAAGTGATAGAAGAAAAGAACTTAGAGCAAGGACTATGGAACGATAAAGATAGATGGAGACGGGAAATTGGAAGACGTCAGACGTTATGAAACGATAAATATATATTTATATATATATATATTAATTAATTCATTAAATGTATTTGTTAATTCGAATTAGATAGAGTATTAATTAAAGTGATTTATTTGTTAGCCTAAGTAGTGTTTGGGGTATAGTCACAGCAATATGACATGCTTCTTTTTATATTATTCAGTTACAGCGAGTATATTAGTTTTATTTTGGAACACCCTGTAGGTCGTTATATTGATTCATTCCATTGTACATTCCATCTCTCCATACATTTTAATGAAGAATTCTATATGTTGCTGTGCATTTTTTTTTCTCCGATTGTTCTTTTCTTTGGCTTCTTACAAATAAGTATTTTAACCAATACAACAAAATTAAACTGAGAAGTTTAATTGCAGTCTATATTTATTACAATGTTTTCTGGTTAGTTACGTATTATGGTATTAAGTCATGTAATAGCAATGAGACTGGTGCTATTGAACTGAATTGAAACTGAATGTGTGCCCCTATTATTGCTAATTATATAACACTCACAATTTTAGGCACAAATGCAACTGTTTTGAGATGCAAGTTATGTATTGCGTAACTATGCGTAACTGCTAATTCATTAAACACGTAAATGTTGATTATTGGGTGTAAAATACCGTCGCAGCGATGTTAAAACCATTTTTCAATTTATTAAGAGAACCGTTTGGCATACATCTGCAGTATACAAATAAAACTAAGTAGAATGTTAACTTGAGTATATTGTAATCCACTATATATCATTTGGGACAGGGAGCACTGTAGATTGTTCTTAGACCTAAGTGAATTTCATGATGGGCTTTTAGTGAATTTCTCGCATCCTTACACAATAAATACAGTAAAAAAAGCTTTTGACACTTTAAAAGCTGTTGAATAATTAACCTTTTATGTGGCACTTCTCCTTCCTATGTGTCTAACAGTAAAATAAATTAAACGGCAAAAATTACTGGCTCGTTTAAACCCACCTCTTTACTAACGTTTTAACACCCCGTTACTACACCGACTGACGGGTGCGTAACCTAAATGGCTCACAGGATCACTTTAGTGTATTACATATGTATTATTGAACGGTTTTATGCCATGTAAGATATCGTTAAACAACCTTTGGGCCTTGGTTCCAAATTACGATAAGAGTCACGTCTAAATTGAAGAGGAGGTGCCTTTGGAATCAATATCCAACGTAAAACAGCATTTGAAAATATATAGTTATCTAGTTGTTAAAAGTGGTGTTCAGTAAAAGTTTTATAAATCCCAAAACAATTTACTGTAATAGTAACAATACATAAATATGACAAAATATAAAAAAAATTAAAGTTGACCTAAACTTTGAAACATATTTTTATTGATGTTTTCCTCAGATACTTCTTGACTGAATCATTTTTGGTCATGTTTTTGTAGCTTTTGATATGCTCATTCATTTCTCTTACCTCAATGATTTTTTACACTCTAGATTAGTACTACATTAGCTTAATCAATTAAACCCAAACCTTAGTTATCTCTTATACAGGGTGACAATAATCTACCCGTGTTGTATGGGTAACTTTGTTATTATAAGAGTTACAGAGTCGGTTAAATTACCAAAGTTGGGCAGAATTTTGACGCGAATTTAATGCCATTTTTGAATTTGACCTAGATTTTCAACTTTTTTAAATATTTTAAAAATACTAAAAATGAACTATTTCTTAAATGTTAAATAAATCCACAGCCGTTTATGCTAGAACATAAATAAAAAATGGGTTTTGTAGATCTTATTACGTAGAATTCAAAAAAATTATCAAAAAAGTCATGGCGCTCTTGATTTTCGAGATATAAACTAAACTTCCATTTTTTTAAATGGCAATCATAGTTGGCCGTAGGCTCATTAAAAAGCTCTTTTTTTGCTGATTTCAAATATGTATGGGTTGTCCTATCTATTTTTATTAGTTAGCTCAGGATTTACAAAAATAAAAGTATGAAATCAAAAATTTATCTCTAGAAAGAATGGTGTGCCTTGGAGTTGGAGAAAACAAATGATCTAACGACCTGTTTCATTTGTTCTTATTATCTAGTAATGATAGAAAACATCAGTCAAAAAGAATACTTGAATTGAATTACCAACAACCAATAAATTAATAGCTAATAATAAGAATAAATTTACGTGAACCTAAATTAAATGAATCATAATAATGTTTCAAAATGACCACCATTTTCTTGGACACATAGCTGACACCGTCTTAATATTTGACTCTGCACTTTTAATAAGCTGTTATATCTAATTCCTCTAATAGCGGTTCTTATTTTAGTTTTCAATTCTTCAACATTATTAGGCTTCTCTTTATAGACTTTGTCTTTAATTGTTCCCCATAAAAAAAAAGTCGAATGGGGTTAGGTCCGGAGACCTAGGTGACCATGCTATGGGACCTCTGTTACCTATCCAGTTATTAAATCTTTCTAATAAGTAGTTAGATACAATTTGCGCATTGTGGGCAGGTGCCCCATCATGCTGAAAATAATTAAAATTCTGTATTCGGTTTAATGGAACTTCGTCCAACATTCCTTCCAAGTATTTTTGTATCGAGAATACCACACCAAGCATTTATAGAAAAAACATGTTGATATAGTCTTCCAACCGTAATATCGGGATTTTCCTGCGCCCTGTAAATGTGGCAAATTTAAAACTGTGTGGATCTTTTTACAAACCAAAAGAAGCCAAAAGAAATATAAATGAAGAGACGGAAGTACGTGTTTTAGCATACAATAATTTTAAGCCGACTGCATCTGTACGGGAAATTGGACTCGAGTGTAACACACCCAGAGAAGAAGAGCGGATAATTTTGAAACCAAATAACTTTGGGCCCTATCATCATCATGTCGGAAATACAT
>JABXWE010051208.1:0-11108 GCA_014611495.1 Limonius californicus | reverse complement strand
AAGTTGATAGGCTAAACAGTTTAGTTTTACATTATATGTCTACATATTCATTGTATAAATTTCTGTACATAATTCTGAAACGCATTGTATGCGCCTGCTGGTCTCAATCTCACTTTTTAAAAATATCTTATGTTGGCAGTACATTTTCAATTATATTCGAACTAGTGATTTTCACGAAGTAGACGTATTCAAATTTAACTAACTTCGTACCGTACGTGACTTGGTATTTGCGATTGTTGACAAGTTGTTACATTCTTTGGGGAAAAAGTTAATTATTAATTGAATAAGAAATGGTAAGAAAATGTATCTTTAATTCGACAACTATAATTTCATTCAGCAATTCTGGATTAATGAAACATATAAATAATCGTAAAACTGTTAAATAAAAGAAATTCATGCATTTGTGGTTATGTTAAGCTGTGATGCACTGTCATGCCCACAAAAATTTTAAATCAATTTACCAATGTATTAATTTTTAGGCTCGCCGATATGATACAAGGACGACCATATTCTCCCCAGAAGGTAAACCAAAGCATTTGTGTTAAAATCGGCAAGTAAAAATTATTTTGCTACTTTTAGGGCGGCTGTATCAAGTTGAATATGCAATGGAAGCAATCAGTCATGCTGGTACTTGCCTAGGAATTTTAGCAAACGATGGTATTCTTCTGGCTGCAGAGCGTCGAAACACTAACAAGTTACTTGATGAAGTATTTTCATCCGAGAAAATTTACAAACTTAATGAGTATGTAATCTATTGATTGATATTCAACTGTTATAAACTAATTTTGTTGTTTTAAGTGACATGGTATGTAGTGTAGCTGGAATTACATCTGATGCAAATGTCCTCACAAATGAATTGCGTTTAATTGGTCAAAGGTATTTGATACAGTATGGCGAGTCCATACCCTGTGAACAGCTTGTGTCGTGGTTATGTGATGTAAAACAAGCTTATACCCAATATGGAGGTTAGTTAAGAAAATATATAGTGTTAAAGCAAGAAATAAGAATTTATTTGTAGGTAAACGACCTTTTGGTGTTTCAATTCTCTACATGGGATGGGACAAACACTATGGGTACCAGTTGTACCAATCAGATCCCAGTGGAAACTACAGTGGATGGAAAGCTACATGTATTGGAAATAATAGTGCTGTAAGAAATTTTGTATGTAGTGTAAGATTTAGCTTGAAGGTTTAAAATTTTAGGCGGCAGTATCAAGTTTGAAGCAAGAGTATAAAGAAGGAGATATGACTTTAAAAGATGCAAAGTCATTAGCTGTTAAAGTTTTGAGCAAAACGCTTGATATGACCAAGTTGACTTCAGAAAAAGGTATTTATGAATTTTTCATATCATATTCATAATACACAATAAATGTTTATTGAATAAAATTAGTTTTGTGAAAATGGTTAAAAAATACTAACTAAAATTATAAGAAAAACACAACATTTACTTAATTATATGCATTTCATTTACTAAGGTGCCTAGTACTCTTACATACAGGGTGATTCAAAAGTGTGGTCCAAATTTAAAGGTGTGATGTGGGATGCTACACGAAGCAAAAAATGTTAATAAACCCATGTCTTATTTCCAACCATTATCTAGTTACAGAGGATTTCTTTGTTTTTATTTTTGTTCTGTTAAATCAAGTCCTTATAGCAAATAAGTCAAACAAATGCTAATTTTTTATAACGGAAGGCGTTTCAAGCTGGAAGCATTGTTGTTTTCTAAGTGTGGTAATGATGGAGTCTTTTTCTGCAGGTGAACATGCATAAATGCATTTTGTATATGGCTGTTGCAGCGGGATTGCTTGTGCAGCTGTGGTAGAATATCAGCGAAGGTATCCTCGCCTGACCACCGAACATTTGAACGGTTGCATCGACTGGGTAATACCTAATTGTATAGAAATTCTTCTAGTACTTGTCGATGGGTTTTGAAGGACTGCTTCAATAATGTCAGCATTATTGTCCACGTTACTTCTTCCAACATGATGAGGTGGTCTAATCTTACCTGTATCCCACAAATTTTGGTGTAACCATTCAAATGTTCGGGGTCAGACTGTCGCTGGTGGGGATACCTTCGCTGATATTGTACCTCAGGTGCACAAGCATTCCCGCTGCAACAGCCATATACAAAATGCATTTATGCATGTTCACCTGCAGAAAAAGGCTCCATCATTACCACACTTAGAAAACAACAATAATTCAAGTTTGAAACACCTTCTGTCATAACAAATTAGCATTTGTTTGACTTATTTCCTATTATGACTTGATGTAACCGTTATCACCCTTTATATAATTTCAATTGGGAATTTTGTTGCCAACAAATTTAATAATTATTCTTATTTTACAGTGGAAATGGCCGTATTAACTCGCAAAAACAATGTAACTGACACACATATTTTAACAAGCAAAGAAGTAGAAGAACTAATTGCAGACTTTGAAAAAGCTGAAGCTACAGCAGAAGCCGCTAAAAAGGAGCAAAAACAGAAATCTTAATATAATTACATATTTAAATTGTCTTTTAAGTTTGCTATGTGTGTCTTCATTTAATTAAATATTACTTAATAAAGTTATTTTCTAAGGAAGCATGAACATGTGTTATTTTTTTACTAATAAGCTTACAGTTGAAATGGTAAAACGCTTGAATTGACTGTGCCTGGTGTACAACCCAGATTCCAACAGTAATTTAAAAATGAATAACTTATACAAAAAAATTCAGAATTACTAAGTGACGAGGATGTAATATAAATCAAAGTACGAATAATATGCCAAAATATGGATAGTCCTTGGTATACACACACCCAAATAAATAAAAACATTAAACATATTTTCTCTGTGATGTAACAATGTAAATAAATTAAAATAAGTTGCTTATAATTTTCTTGATGCACAAAATCAAACAAACTGCACCCAAAAAAGTTCGTGTACTGTACTGGGCATACTTTTTTCTAATTTATTTTAGATTATACTCTTGACATGAAGATTTACTTGATAAATGTGGTGGTAGCTCAATTGGTCGAGCACTGGTTTTATAGGAAAAATGTGGAACATGGATTGGATTTGATTGATTGTAGTGCTCCAGGCAGTTAATTCAAATCTTGCACTGCAACCCACCACACCAAACTAAGTCACCCGTGTAACTACCTTAGCACAGAGAAGAAACATATGCTAGAGGAAAATCTGGTGTTGGTTGTTATTTCTAGCCTACCAACATGTAAAATTATTTCTCAAATTTCTTTGATAAATTGGCCATATCATGAGCCATCTTGAAACAAAATTTTTGATGGCACTTGTTTTTGGTACCTGCATAAGTTGTCTCAAATATCACAACTACATACCACAGTAATTTGGGGTATGAAACAGTTACGAAAAAATATTGATATGTAATTAAAAAAAAAATAAAATCGGTAACATTTGGATTGTCATAAATAAAGAAATTAGTACAAAACATAGATGCTACTGATTGCTCCCTTTGTTGGTATTTATATGTAGAAATCTTAATTTACTTGATAGTGTCTATCATGTGATAAGTTTTTGCTGTGATCGAATAATTCAGTCTTTACACTGAACCGATTGATTTAAAATATTTTCATACATATTTTGAAGAATTTATGCTTTGATTTGCAGGGTTTTTTAGGTTAGAATTATTTTTTATCAATATGCTACTAAATTCTAGACTACGGCGTATTAATTTAATTATAATTTGAAAAACAGTTATGATACCAGTTAAGCAGCTTTTACAAATAATATAAAGAGTAGCAATATTTAAAAAATTATTAATTTTATTTTTATAGATGAAAAATTTACCAAATATATTATTATTTTTAAATGTGTTATTGTATTATTAGCAAATAGTATAACAAAAAATAAACTAAAAACTGTATGTTTGCATCCAGAAAATTCATATTTATTTCTACCAAAGACAAAATCAACTTAATAGTACCAAGAGATTGTTTTGTTTTATATACAGTTGCTAGGGAAATAATATATTACATAAAAAAGGGATTTCTGGTCAAGTGTTCCGCCTGATCTAAACAGCTACAACATTACAACTTCAGTTTTATTATGTTCACGCTATTGTGAAACTACTGTATTTGCTGTTGACAGTAATTGTTATAAAATAATTTACAATTGAACATGTACATGGACAATTAAGTTGCCATCTTCAGTATATACACAATTCACAAGTAACTATTCAACTGAAACTACTTTAAGTAACTGTGGCTGAGGTAAATCTGAAAAAATATGATAAAAGGAATTATAATTACACTTACTGAAAATGTCAACTTAGTTGTTGAATTACGCATTATTGTTCTAATTATTTTGTATTTTTGGTAAAGGATTCTCAAAGGTGTTTATATCCGAAACTAGACAATATGAGAAATTTAAATTTCGCGCCAATATTTGATTGAAATAGTAAAATTGTTCAAATTCAAAATTTTATATAGTATTTTGTATTTCTTAAAAACTAAAATGTGTATAAATGTGAATGCTACATTGTTTGTCAAGTTTTGCTTGAAATTATTAGCATAAGATCTAAAAAATATGTAAATTTAATCGACGTCACTGGAATGATCGCGCAGTGCATTGTGGGAGTGTACGTATTCCGTTCTCCATCTTTTATTTCTGCTGGGGAAGTGAAATCGAAAAATGTCTCTTCTATCCGCTCGTTTAGCGGCCTCCGCAGCGAGGCGACTTCCCAATACTGTTTCGCAAGTAAGTAATACTTCTACAAAATTCGGTTTTGCCAGAATTTGCAGTTTAATATACAATTCATCCAAATTTGACAATTCCATTCGGTGCGGCCACCGACACTTATGACATAACTAGCCGATATTTGAGTATTTTTCAATATTGAACGATTTCTCTGCGAACGAACCCCTTTTTAAATAATATTGACACAAACGCCAAACGTTTTCCACATTTAAATTTGTGTGTACGACTTTAAATTACAATTTGAGATGGTTATGTAACAGGTAACCTCCTTCATTGGGACACTTAGAAGTCGAAAGATTTATATAACCAATTTAAATCAACTCTTTTTTATGCTTATTATTTTAATTGTTTTATTAGGTTTCAGGCATTCTTGCCCCAGCAGCAATCACCAGTTCCCGCAACTTCCATGTATCTGCATCCAACCGCGGTGCTGAAATCAGCTCCATTTTAGAGGAACGCATTCTTGGATCTGCCCCAAAAGCTGATCTTGATGAAACCGGTCGTGTACTCAGTATTGGTGACGGTATTGCCCGTGTGTACGGACTCAAAAATGTCCAGGCAGAGGAGATGGTGGAATTTTCATCTGGACTTAAGGTATTTATTTATATTACCATATATTTTCAAGTATGCTTATTAGGTAAAATATTTTAGGGAATGTCCCTTAACTTGGAGCCAGATAACGTAGGTGTTGTAGTCTTCGGTAATGATAAATTGATCAAAGAAGGAGATATTGTCAAACGAACAGGTGCCATCGTAGATGTTCCTGTAGGTGAAGAATTGTTAGGACGTGTAGTCGATGCTTTAGGTAAGAATTAACAAAAAAATTATTGGATTTAGAATAATAATTAAAAAGATAAGTCAAACTAAACATTAATTAATTTGCATAGGAAATCCTATTGATGGTAAGGGACCATTGAATAACAAGAAACGTCTCCGAGTAGGTGTTAAAGCCCCAGGTATCATTCCCCGTGTCTCTGTAAGGGAACCTATGCAAACTGGAATGAAGGCTGTTGATTCCCTTGTCCCCATTGGTCGTGGACAGCGAGAACTTATCATTGGTGATCGTCAAACTGGGTAAAACAAGTTAAACATGGAAGTACAAAAGGGACTAAATACCGTTTTAACTAATTAAAAGAAATTAAGGAAGACTTTTAACAATCTTTTAAAATTTGAAGATATATTTACATTACAAAAAAAAAATATGGATTAATTTAGAAACTAGGAGTCTTACGTTAAAATAGAAAAGACTGAAGTACCATTATAGTTTCCATTAGGGGCATTATGTACCGTAAACTTATATACACATATTCTAACTACCATTTGCGTATGTATGTATATTCGGTGGTGTGGGTTTTCTAAGTTATTCTCGTGGGTGGAATAGATTTTGTTTTATTTTTGAGAGGTTTTATATTCAGTTAAAAGTTGTTAATTAAACCCTTTATATGTAACGAATAGACTTTTCTTCCTTTCGGTGATCAAACGTTACTTGTTTTGATTAGACTAGAAGTACTGTTGTTTTTGGTAGATTCAACACCCAGAGGTGATAAAAACTGTTTGGAAAAATCATTTATCAACATGCACTACACAATATTACAACAAACTAAAAACAAGTTAAAGCATTTAGAATTTAGGTGTTTTTTTTTAGTAAAAAAACCGATTGGTAAACAATTTGCGACTTTAAAAAATTAAACGAAATTAATTGCAAGGTGTAGGCACTTGGAACATTTTTAAATACATTGGCAATGGTACCTTATTATTAATAAATCTAAAATTTGTATATTTGGGTGCTTTGTTCGTTTGGTACTTCAATTCATCTTTGTAATTGGTTTGCAACAATTATTGTTTAATTTTTGGTTTTAACAGCAAAACTGCCTTGGCCATCGACACAATCATCAACCAGAAACGGTTTAATGATGGCACTGAAGAGAAGAAGAAGTTGTATTGTATTTACGTTGCTATTGGTCAGAAAAGATCCACTGTTGCCCAGATCTTGAAGCGTTTGACTGACACCGGTGCTGACAAATACACCATCATTGTGTCTGCTACCGCCTCAGACGCTGCACCCTTGCAATATCTTGCACCCTATTCAGGATGTGCTATGGGTGAATTCTTCAGAGACAGTGGCAAGCATGCCTTGATCATTTATGATGATTTATCCAAACAGGCTGTAGCTTACCGTCAAGTAAGATTGTTCTATGAAATTTACTTCATTATATGTATTAACTAAATGCATATTATTAGATGTCTTTGCTGCTGAGACGTCCTCCAGGTCGTGAGGCTTATCCCGGTGATGTATTCTACCTTCACTCCCGGTTGTTGGAACGTGCAGCCAAGATGTCCGATGCTAATGGTGGTGGCTCCCTCACTGCCTTGCCCGTTATTGAAACACAAGCCGGTGATGTGTCTGCTTACATTCCAACCAATGTCATCTCCATCACTGACGGACAAATCTTCTTGGAAACTGAATTGTTCTACAAAGGTATCCGACCAGCCATCAACGTAGGTTTGTCTGTATCCAGAGTAGGTTCGGCTGCCCAAACTAAGGCCATGAAACAGGTGTGAGCTGTGTGTTTATTGTGGAATTTTGCGATATTTATGCGGTGTTTAATAGGTGGCTGGTTCCATGAAACTGGAATTGGCTCAGTACCGTGAAGTAGCTGCTTTTGCACAGTTCGGTTCTGATTTGGACGCTGCCACCCAACAACTGCTGAATCGTGGTGTCCGTCTTACTGAATTGCTTAAGCAGGGTCAGTACGTACCCATGGCTATTGAAGAACAAGTAGCTATTATCTATTGCGGAGTACGAGGACATCTTGACAAAGTTGATCCTAGCAAAATCACTGCTTTTGAAAAGGAATTCTCCCAACACATAAAGTAAGTAGTCCAATTAAACAATTAATGTTGTATCTAATGGAATACTCTATTTCTAGGACAAACCATCACGATGTTTTACAGGCTTTGGCTAAAGAAGGTCAAATTTCAAAAGACACTGACGTCAAGCTTAAGAAAATTGTAACCGATTTCGTTGCAACATTCAGTGGTTAATGTAAAGGTTATTTAAACTGCTTATTTTCAGTCAGTTTTCCACCACCAAGAATAAGCTATAAAATAATAGAATAGGTCAGAATTGTGGCAGTACTTGTATTTGTAATTAGGCAAGTCCCTCTATACAAAGGAGATATTTTTTTTTAATTGTTATTCTTTACGGTTCCCAAGCATCAACCTTGTAAATTGTTTTTACTATTTTATTTGTAACTCTAGCAGGAAAAGTAAAATATATGTTATAAATAAATATTTATTCTATTTCTTATTTATTTTATCCAAGTTTGAAATATCTGTAGATGCCTTCTCTTTCCTTCATCCTGAGTTTTTTTTTTAAATAAGCTAAAAGCTATTTTATTACTTGCTGGGGATGCGAGAAACCCTTCTCCACACTAATCGTAGTATGGGGCTAGTGTAACCTGCGGAAGTAGATTATGAAAAATCTTAATGTATCAACCGGGCAGAGGTTTCCCCAGAATTTCATGGGATGCCTTTGATATTCGAGATTTACAACATTGAAATTGGGTAACTCAAAATAAATCGGTCCAGGAAATTGTATTTTGTAATAAAATTTATTTTCTTGGAAACCGTCGTAAGAAGTTGATTTATACCTAACATCTGTGAAAACTCAAAACGCCTGTTTTCAAGAGGCAGATCATCTTCATCGCCTTGTGTTATGCCCTTCAAATTTGAAAGAAATTGGAATTTGTGTATAAATGCTTGTTTATTTTGTTGCTATTGTCACCAACTGGTCAGATCATATCAGGCTCGATAGCAGTATAATTACATACATTGATGTAGATAACATTAGATGCCAAAGTAATAGTAAATGTCAACATTTTTACTAATTTTAGTGCTTGGTTTTTGCAAAAACATTTAATACTCGAATGCAAAAAGAGACATTTCGCAATCTATAATCAAAAACAACTATTTACAATAAAAGTTGTTTGAAGCACCTCAACTAAATATAGCAATCCATCTTACAATTTAATTACCTTGGTTAGAAATTAATATTTGACTCATCATTATCATGATCCTCATTTGTACCGCTCGCGCAGTGTCTATGCGGTGTAAGGCAAAGCTACGCTAGTTTGTGCTATGCATAACAGGGCGCTACTGCGGGTTACCGTGTTGGTGCGAAACCATGCTTGACTTGTCTGGTATGTAGATGTTTTTGTTTATGATCTTGTTACTCCTCTAATGTGACCCAAATATGAAGAGTGCCTTTAATTTGATCCCCAATCTCAAATGGAGACCGGGATCCAGTACAGGTCACCCAGCGAATTCGAAAATTTTCCGACCCTGGAGTGATTCGAACCGGGAAGCGTTTGGACTATTACATCCAAAGCTTGGTTCTCCTACCACTGAGCCATCCCCGCCCTAATATTTGACTCAAAAGGTCAAAATAAAATGTATTGCAAAATGGGATAAGCGTTCTGATAGGAATGAAAAACCAATTCATTTTATTTTTGATTTATTCTACAATGTATGCAATTTGGATTCTACACTAACCACAGATAAATGATAATGTTGAGGAACTACACCCAATGAAAGAGCTTGGCCTACAAGGCGGAAGATCAGAGCTCCTGTGTCCTTGCTCTCACACCCGGTTGTCCCGCCCCAAATTCACGACAAGTAGTGATGTAGTGGACATCACGCATTCGCCAACCTTATTGTTACTTGTTGCTCATTTAAACGCAGGTACTAAACTATTTAAAGCGACTGGGTAGGCCGCCCACCAGAGACCAGTGCTCTATCCACCGGACCATCGGGCACGTATAGCCTTAGATTTATTAATAAAATAAACAATAGTAAAACAGCCTAACCAAGAAGTACACTAAACTTGTCTATAACACCTAAATGGTAGTTTGGTTATTACTTGCACTATAGATAAATATTCAGTAAGTTTAACCTAATTTATTATTATATATTTCAGTTAAGAGTACACGTAATTATTTACTATTATTTTTTATTAAGTTAAATATAGAAATGAACGTTAAGAGCCGGTCAAGTGAACTGGCTTTTCTTGATGGTGCACCTAGGTAGTTCAACTTTCCAGCTTCGTAGAAGGGGTGGAAGCTGCCTCGCTAGAAGTTTCCCACGGAAGTAATTCCTGGAAGGCAGCTGTGAGTTTTATTTACATGCCTCACACCAAAGCAATGGGTCTGCAAGGCCTGTGACAGTTCCAATAATAATTGCTACTAAAAAGCGGAACTGGCATGGGCGTCCATTCCTATGGGCAAGGAGGGGCGCTTGCCCCCCCCCCCCTGCCAATATTTTCAATAAATTGACAAGGTCCACGGCGACCAAAATTTATAATATTAAAAATCAGTCGTAAAGAGTAATACATTTGTTTGTGTTAAGTAATATTTTGTATTTGTGTGATTTACGTTTTTGGAACTTGTATTTTAAAGAGTTATACAAACATAAGATTCTTAAGGTACTCTTTTTATATTTGAAAATAATTTTCTTAAGGATTACAAAATTCTGCTAAACGGGCGTTAAGCCTACTTATTAAACGTCTCACAACCGCATTTCAATGGATAACTGTCAACTGATGTCAGGTACTTTTTCTTGCACTTCTCAGCAGCCATTAAAAGTTTAATATTCCAAATTTTTCTGATAATTCTGTTGTGTTTCGTCGCCACCCCAAACATTTGCTACTTTAAGCTGCAACTTGGGTTTACTTGGCTAATCTTAATTGCACTTAGCACTTACAGCCTCTTCTAGGAAACTAGTATAGGGTATATCTTGTATTTTTTCGTTCATTCGTTTCCCCACTCTGTACAGAAGTTTTCATTTTTATTTTAACTCATAAAATAAGTTAGTCCTAGTTATGCAATCTAAGTCAAAGCAGCAAGTTTAGGAAATTATACGTTAATAGTGTCTGTGAAAAACTATTTGTTTTATATCGAGCGTTCGTGCCCATTTTTACTGTGATAGTGAACCACTGTTGACTGACACCTGGTAAGCAAATATGTACTTAAATATTTTTTAAATTTGATTTTCCTTATTCAACTAACTACAATCTACAAATCTTTGAAAAGTAAAAACTAAAAGAGCTTCAAAATAGTTACTAACTAAATAATTTTTTATAGAGGGATGGACATTCGCAATTTTTTTAAAAAGCGAAAATTGGATGAAACTATTGGTTCGAATGTAAATCAGAATGCTGCTAATAAATCTCCGACGTCTAACATCTTTCAAGGTAATACAGACGAATTTGTTACGATGACTGAACCAGAATCTTAATCTCATTCCGTTGCCAACATCGAGGAATCAAGATCTGGATGTTGGAAAATACGTCAACGTAACTATAAATCTTGCAGACGAATTAAAATATAATTTGGTTGT
>JABXWE010051205.1:0-25049 GCA_014611495.1 Limonius californicus | reverse complement strand
AGAACAAAGAGTGGTGGATGCAATTAACGCTGATCCCACAACAAGCTCTCGTCAATTGGCAAGGGCAAATAATTCAAATCAGTCCACGATATCTAGAATCATTAAAACGGAACTCATGAAGCCTTTCCATTATCAAAAGGTGCAAGCTTTGACCATTAATGATTTTCAAGCAAGAGTGAACTTTTCACGTTGGTTCCTACAAAAATTCAATAATGATCATAATTATCCATCTATTATTTTATTCACTGATGAGACAGGTTTCGCCAGGAACGGAACTTTTAACTTCCATAACAATCATTACTACGATTATCAAAATCCACGCATTTTCATTGAAACCAAACATCAACAGCAATTCAATGTGAGTGTATGGGGTGGTATTATTGGTAATAATTTAATTGATCCATTCTTTTTGCCACGACGTTTAAACGGTAATTCATACACCAATTTTCTGGATAATGATTTACCCGAGTTACTAGAAGATGTCCCTCTGGGCGTGGTTCATGCACGATGGTGCACCTTCTCATTTTGCACTCACTGCTAGACGGTCATTGAATCGAACTTTTAATGCAAACTGGATTAAGCGTGGAGGACAGATTCCTTGGCCCGCACGTTCACCGGATCTAAACCCTTTGGATTTTTTTTTTCTGGGGTCGTTTAAAAGACGTGGTGTATTCAGTGCCAATTACAATCGTACAACATCTCCAGCAACGAATTTAATAATTAATAAGAAATGATCCGCAATTATTTTAAAACGTACCTCAGTCAATCTTGAAAAGAATTTGTAAATGCATAGAAGTCGACGGTGTACAGTTCGAACATTTAATCAATTAATTTATTTGTTAAATAATACTCTGTTTAATTTATTAAACTCCACAACGAACCGCTAGGTATTTTGATGTGTTTATTTGGTGTCCATGGTCCACTTCCCAAATTTTAGTGCAATAGTATTTAATTGAATGTGATTGATAAAATTTCAAATAATTCGTAAACCGTTCACTTTATCAACTTCAAACAAGAGGACCAAATTTAAAAAATATTGAATGATGGACCCAAACAAGTCAAGAAAACACGCAAAAATCACACACAAAAAAGTTGGAATAGAAAGTCTAAGGGAACAATGTGAAAACTAATACTTCCAGTCCATTCATGGAAAATCCAACCCAACCAGAAAAATCCTCGTCAAAAAAGAAATATTTTTCATCGGGAGGAGTATTTTGAAATTCCTAAAGGTTTTCGAGTTATTTTCGAAAAACGATTTTCAAAATTAAATTTTGCGGGCCTGTAACTTTGTAGCCATACATTTTAGAGAAAGTTTTATTTGACTTTTCGTCTTCAATGTATGTGTAGATTACACATTGGTTTTTGGTTCACGCTGTATAACCATAGGCAGCAAAGTTTGGAGTTGCTGAAACTTTTCTCAATACACTTCTAAAACAGTTCTTAAGGAATAATCAGAAGCAGTAACGGCTGTACAAGCTGGGTATGGTAAGCAATATAATTGTATGCAGTAAACAAGTAATAATAACTTAATTTTTGTTTTGCATTGCAAATGAAAAGCGTATTATTGCAGTTTATTGATTAAAATATTAAACCACCCATATCTCTGAAAGTTAGCTCGCAGACGTTTGTTCTGTAAGACTTTTTGTTGAATTTAATAATAATAATAAATGTCTTTATTTCACAATGGTACATCAAAAACAAATATATATTAAGTATAAACAAGGCCCATATAATTGTACCATTGGAAACAAGGGCGCTATTCAGACCAAGTCTGCTCTTCCATAGAAACCCAGAAAGAAAAAAAAATAATAATAATAATAAAGGGAAAAGAAAACATGTTACCTAAATCTAATGAATAACTAGTTAAATAAATTGCAAATAAGTAACTAAATAAGTAGGTGCAGGTTCGAGTTCAACAACTACCGCTGTGAGACTGTTGACGCATTAGTATTTTGCTGTACTGTTTTTTAAAGCAGTGTAGTGATAATGCCTGTGATTCAGGGGAGAAAATGTTATATACTTTTGACACTTGATAACTAAAGCCACGTTCGAAAAGCGCCGTTTTATGCGGTGGTAGTGTAATAATCCCTTTGAATCGAATATTTAGGTTGTGAACATCTTCTCTAAATGTAATTTTACGGTATAAATATGAAGGCTTTTTCTCAGTTATAATTTTATGAAAGAATGAAGCACTTAGCAATTTCCTCCTATTAGCCATTGAGAGCCAGCCCAATTCAGTAAATTTGTACGAAACATGTTCGAATTTTCTGATACCAAATATTAGCCTCAAGCAAGAATTTTGAATTTTTTGTGCTGTATCATACATAAGGGATGGACCATAGATTTGACCGCCAAATACAAAATGAGAAAGCACTAACGTTTCACACAATAAAGTTTTAATACGAATACTCAAGTATTGTCTATGCGGATAGATGAGTCTCAGACTTGAATATGCTTTTTTTAAACAATTAGATACGTGCGATTTGAATCTCAAACTGCTATCAAGGATTATTCCAAGATTGCAGGCTTCCTTTGTAACTGGGATGGTAACCCCATCAACATCTAAGTTCACTCTGTCTTCTAAAAGCACCAAATCTTTACGTTTTCCAAAGAGTAACAGAACTGATTTTTTTGGGTTAAGTTTGAGGCAGTGCTTCTTGGATATATCCGAAATATTAACCAAATCTTGATTTATATTCATCAATGCACGCTGATGATCACCAACAGAAAAGGAATAATACAGTTGAGTATCATCAGCATACATATGCATATTACCAAGTATAAATGTGCTTGTGAAAGGTGGAGGTATATATAATATATAAAAGGGGGCCTAAAATTGAGCCTTGTGGTACTCCTCGCATAACTTCTCTAGAACCAGAACAGCCACTAGGCAATTTCACAACCTGTTTTCTATTACTCAGATAATTGGCCAAGAGTGATACAGATTCTATAGAGAGGCCAATATAATTTAGTATACAACAAAGGAGTTCGTGATTTATAGTATCAAAAGCTTTGCTGAAGTCAAGTAGAACTAGTACCGACATTTTACCTTGATCAGAAGCTGTGATAATATCATCAATAACTGCTGCTAAGGCAGTTGTACAGCTGTATCCTGGTCTAAAACCTGATTGGTATTGTGGAAAGATATTATTTTGTTCCAAAAAGTCTCTCAACTGGGAATCAATGATTTTTTTTAATACTTTAGATACAGTTGGAAGAATACTTATCTGTCGCAAATCTTTATAATGTACAGGATTGGGTATCTTCGGTATAGGAACTACTACAGCATTCTTCCAAATACTTGGAAATTTATTCGTTATCAGACAAGAAGTAACAATATGAGTAATATAAGGAATGATTAGCGGACAACAGAGCTTAATTATATGTGCATTAATTCCATCTGTCCCTGTGCTGTTGCTCTTTATTTTATCAATAATGGAAGAGATCAGCGACAAGTTAACAAGTGAAAAATTAAACAGTGGCAAATTATCAGATACTTTCCTGTTCATATAAAACTCTTTCAACTCCTCAACGTTATTGGTAATGATCGGAACTGAATTGAGAAAGTGGTCATTGATATCATCAGCATTAAGAAGTTCCTTAGGAAGGGTACTGTTGGTCTTACATGTTACACTTAATGACTTCAACTCTTTCCACATTGTTTTTGAATTTTGGTTGCGTAAAGTGTATTCAAAATAAGCTTTCTTTTCGTTATTTAAAGCGCATGTTGTAAAATTATGCAGTGATTTATAATAATCCCAGTGAACTGGATTCCTGGTTCTATTGAATCTCTGCTTGGATTTATTACGCAGCGATATTAGTAATTTAATATTATCAGTAACCCATGGTGCTTTACGTTTAGTGATTTTAACTGTTCTAATGGGGGCATGCGCATTTAAAACAGAGAGTATGCTAAAATTTAGAAAATTTATTTTTTCATCTACATCCATTATTTCATAAAGTAAGTTTAACGGGATCTGGCTCAAGTCATTGTAGAACAAGTCGTGCTCAAAGTTTTTGAAACATCTATAAGTTTTATAAGTTGGATTAACTTTAGGTCTAATAACAGATAGCTTACAGAATATTAAGTCATGGTCAGATAGATAGATAGATAGATAGATAGACTCCAGAGCAAAAAACGAAGTTAAAATCTGAAACTAAAATATGATCAAGAAGTGAGGTCAGGCGCGTTGGTTCCTTAATAATTTGCGTGACACTCAAAGTTTCTATCAATTCATTAAAATAAGTAGTTTTTACATTAGATACGTCAAGCAAATCAATATTAGTGTCCCCCAGGCAAGCAATTTTTTTTTTTTTTCATTGCCTTACATAGTGCAAGTGACTGTTCCAATTCATCACAAAAGAATTTATAATTTATATCGGGAGGCCTATAAACAACACCAACCACTAGAACGGTATTATTCAGTTTAAACTCTATCCAGAGTTGTTCAATGTTATTACTTAATGAAATTATTTTGTAGTGAAAAAACTTCCGAAAAAATATACATACACCACCACCTCTCGAAACACGGTCCTTCCGAACAAGCTGGTATTCATCAATATAGAGCATTTCGTTACTAATTTCTTGTGTCAACCAAGTCTCACTAACGGCAAAAATGTCATAGTTTGAATCAGTAATAATATTTCTAATCTCATTAAATTTTCCTAGTATAGATCTAATGTTGATATGAGCAACCTTTATCAAATGGGATTCGAAAAAATCAGCCATTATACACAAAAAGATTTATATAATATGGGGTTAAATGTGGGTTCACGTACACTGGCACAGGCTTAAATCGCTGCTAATTACAGAAGTACTCAAGTAGTCATTTGATGAGTACTATACGTTGGTAAATTATCCGATCTTTTTTTTTAAGTATTGTAGTATAATTAGAATACAAAAGGTTTTTCTCATAGAAATGAGTTTTAAATGGGTATTCAGTAATTTCTAACAACATCATTATTTTTCAGAATAGTAGTTAATTGGGGGGCCGATTAAAAGGGATTTAGACAACTATGTACATTTAAATTTTTCTAAAGAATTCCTAGATCACAGGTCACAGATAAACTAATGACATAGTAATGGGAAGATATTTGAATCTATTTTGCAGAAATTTGGTGTTGTAGGACTTCTTCACACCACTGTATGTCGAGTAGAAAATGGGCATTTAGATGTCAAACGTTTCTACCCTTCATAATAACAATTTGTTGTCTAAAGCACCCCAATTTACATTATACCAGCATTCCAAAATAGTGCCGTGCATCCACATTTTAAGCAATTATTAGCAATTGGAACATCTTTAAGTGATACTCTATAAGCTAATGCTATGACTATTGTTTATTTGATTATAATTGCAATCTTCCAAGGATACAATTTATCATTCTTTGTTTTCTGACTGTACCCCACGAGTACAAGAAAAGTATTGAGTTTACTAATTTCAACTCACCAAACCTTTTATCTTTGAATAAATGTTATACTTATTTACCTGTTAGTGCTTTTACTGTTCATTTTTTCACAATAATGGAATTTGTTAATAAAAATAGAAAATCGTTTCTATTTCTAATACAGTTGGTTTGCGAACATGTTGGTTAAGACTTTTTTGTTTGGCTTGGCGAGTTCTATACATGGACAAATTATATGACGTTTTCTAACCATCTTGTATACACCCTGCACTGAATTTACGACATTTAGTTGAGGTTTACATGTCAAAACAGATCAAATTATCTAACAAAAAGTGGTATGGAATTATTTTCTCTCATAACGGAGAAACTATCACTTCTTAAATGGAGACATGATGCAAAGGAAGATCAAAGAAAAGATGGTGGGATGAAGTGGTGCATGACTTGACAATAATGAACATCAGAGATTGGGCAAAGTAAAAAAAAATACAGACTAGAATGGAAGAAATTAGTAAACACATCCAGAACACATGAGAAACTGCAGCAATAAATTAGAAGTAGTGGGGAGTTATCCACCCCAAAAAATAAATTATGAAAGCCATTAAGTCAGCAAAAAATCCCACGAGGAATAAACCAATATCAATGATGATGATTTTAATATAAGTTTTCTCCAATTCCGTAAGTGATGTGGGGGTTTTTCACACTACTGTAATCTATGAATTGTCCAATTTTATTTCGGTATTAAAAGATACTAATCTGTTCTTCTTTTTCTAATGTAAATTTATGTAACAATGAAAAAATGTGTAAGTTATCTCCACCCTTCATCATAACAAATCTGTCAAACCACCTTTCTATAAATTGGAATTTGTGTGATGTTTCTAGAGATGCCGAGTGGTGTAGAATTAAGAGGGCTAAGCTCGCAATGCAAAGTCTCTTGGTTGGAAACAAAAATTTTGTGGATTGTATCGAGATCAATAATTATTTGACGCTACATTACAATTAATTGTGCTTCTCGTTACCACTGGCTGACCAGAAATAACAAGACCACACACAATGTTGAACATACAATTAATAAAAATAATGGATGTTGTTGAGAGAAGCAGAAGGAACGCGACGCGAGTCCAATTCAAACCCATCACCTCCAATTAATCCTGGTGGTATGAATAGTAACCTGGACACCGTAAGGTAAAAAAAAACTACCAACAGATTAAGAAAAAAAGAAAACCATGTTCCTCAATTATACTTTTTTGGAAATTCATCGCTAAATTGAAACCAGGATAGAAAGTGAAGTATATATAAATATGTAATTACATTATCAAAACATATGTCATCTGATGATGTTTAAAAGTGAACTAATTTAAATTCTGTGGTTAATAACAATAACATTACGAAAAATTAGGTGTACGCGATTTTTTCAATAATATAATAGACATTATTTGCAACAGCATAAGTACGTTAACAAAATCACGAATATCGGCTTCCTTCCACTTCTTGTTTTGACAGGGAACTCTGCCCAACCTATTAGTGACGCTATTGAACTGAAGGTTTAAAACGAACTATACATAGAAACTTGAAGAATGTAAATAAGTCTACAAAATGCCAATGCTTACCTCATATTCGGCGTTGTCGTCCTCTTCTTCGGATTCTTTTTTGACGGCTTTCTTGTTAGAAAATGATACGGATTTTCGTTTCTCCGACTTCTTCTTCTTGGATTTGGGCTCCGCATTGAAGTCGTCGTCTTCTTCCTTGCTCAAAAAAATATAAATAATTAAAATTATCAAAACATGTAATTTGACGATATTTAAAAGTGAACCAATTCAAATTCAGCGGTTATTAACAATAACATTGGGAAAAATTAGGTGTACGCGATTTTTTCAATAATATAATAGTACATTATTTGCAAGAGCAGAAGTACGTTAACAGAATCACGAATATCGGCTTCCTTCCAATTCTTGTTTTGAGACGGAACTCTGCCCAATCCATTAGCGACGCTACGTTTAAAATGAACTATACCTAGAAACTTGAAGAATGTAAACAAGTCTACAAAATGCCAGTGTTTACCTCATTATCGGCGCTATCTTCGTCCTCTTCTTCGGATTCTTTTTTGGCGGCTTTCTTGTTAGACAATGATCCGGATTTTCGTTTCTCCGACTTCTTCTTCTTGGATTCGGGCTCCGGTTTGAAGTCGTCGTCTTCTTCCTTGCTCAGAAATATATAAATATTTAAAATTATCAAAACATATGTCATTTGACGATGTTTAAAAATGAACCAATTCAAATTCAGTGGCTATTAACAATAACATTGGGAAAAATTAGGTGTACGCGATTTTTTCAATAATATAATAGTACATTATTTGCAAGAGCAAAAGTACGTTAACAGAATCACGAATATCGGCTTCCTTCCAATTCTTGTTTTGAGAGGGAACTCTGCCCAACCCATTAGTGACGCTACTGAACTGAAGGTTTAAAACGAACTATACCTAGAAACTTGAAGAATGTAAACAAGTCTACAAAATGCCAGTGCTTACCTCATTATCGGCGCTATCGTCCTCCTCTTTTTTGGCCGCTTTCTTGTTAGAAAATGATCCGGATTTTCGTTTCTCCGACTTTTTCTTGGATTCGGGCTCCGGGTTGAAGTCGTCGTCTTCTTCCTCGCTCGAAGTTTTGGGGTCACTCGATTTTTCCTCTACGCCGTTCTCGTCGTCGCTCTTGTGTTGGTCGACCTTCTCCTTTCGGGATTTTCTTTTCATGTTGATTTTTCTCATAGAGTTTCGTACACTACAACAATTAGAATAAACCCGCGGATGGGTTATATACTATTCGAGCTGGAATAAAGCGGTGACTACAGTTGCGACGCGCAAAATGCATAAACCGTCAACTAGTACCAACCTTTCCAAAAAATCCCTGTTTTCTTCCGTTACATCCCGCGAAAAAGTATGTCCCATTTATTTTGTTATATAAATAGATTATTATACACAATTAGAAAATTTGCACAAACCTAAGCTTAATTTATAATTTACTTCGGATAGAAGCAAAAAATAACACAAACCAACATCACTATAACATTCAATCACTTAGTAACTTTTGTAGAGTCCACTTCTAATTCGTTAAGGAGAAACAAAAAAAAGTAGTCTCTTATTTGATTGGGCTTCGAGTGCCACGAATGAATAATTTAAACTATTCGCGCCAATGCTATGTCTGCCTTGTTTTTAAGTTAAACTATAGTTCATTGTTTCATGAACATAATGACTAAAATCTCTCTTCGCCTAAATGCCTTCTCAATTGGGGCCAGTGTATTCCTCTGTTGGATTTAGCTTTCCCCATTCCTTTATGTTGTGAAGCTAGAATTTTCTCTTCCTTGTCCCGGGTTGCGTACATTCGTCGCCCGTTCACGTACGATCAGAAGAGTTAACGCTATGTCCAAGGTGAAAGCGGGTACGTGCGGTGCGATAAAACGCACGCATCGCACGCTATTACGGTGCGTGCGTTTAAACATAGGTGGCAAATTATAGTACATTTTTCGAAAACGACGGCTGCGACGTCAACACGTTCTATTTTACTTATGGGAAATAGTTTATTGAAACTAAGATTATTACGGAAACTTAAAAAGAAACGTGAATATAGAAAAACGACTCATAAAATCTTTAGAAACAGGTTAGTTTACGGTGAATTTCATCACCTGTACCTTGAGTTGCGAGCGGATGAAAGTGCTTTTCGCCAGTACCTACACTAGGAGGAAAATACATACATTTGATTATATTGTTGGAAAAATACGTGTTGCCTGTTCTTATTGCACAACAAATTTTCAAAGACCTATTTCTGTCGAAGAGAGTCTTTCGTTAACCTTAAGGTAAGTAATTTACGCTAGAATACTTATTTATCGGCGTTTTTGTTGAAGATAATATTCCATTCCATTGCAGACATCGGACGAGAACTGCGACAACTGCGGTGAAAATAAAACACGTTTTAAATTAAAAACAATGCGTGCGATGCGTCGATCTAGCTGCGTGCGTATTTAGCGCGCCACGTGTTTACGCTGGACTGATACATTTAAATCTCATTGTTTTATCGTAAACGTTCCTCGCAAAGCACGCACCGCACCGCACGCATCGCAGTACCCGCGTTCACCTTGGACATAGCGTTAAGGCAGCATGGTCCCCGGTCAGTACTTGGATGGGTGACCCGAAAGTTGCGTTAACGCGGCGCCTCTCTCCCACGAGGATTGATCAATATGGGAGAGTAGATCAACAACCCCTCTTATGGGGGAGGCCCTTGCCCAACAATGGGATGTTGCGGGCTAATAATAATAATAATATTCTGTATTCCTACTCTTTTGAGTCATTGGATCATATTCTGCAACTTAGGGCACACTTGGGTTTTGTGTTGCTCTAAGCATAGCTAAATTTGCCGCCCATAAAAGACCTCAATATTATCGATAAATAATACAACTGACTGTGCTTATACAAAACTTTTAATGGAATTGAAAAAAACATAAACATCATGTAGTAAAATAAAAATAATATTGATTATGTTTATAGGAAAAATATTTCTATAATAGAACTGAAAAAAAAACAGTTACTGTTCATATACTACAATTAAATAGTAACAACGTTAATCTTTAAAAGGAATCCTTCAAGCCTTCATATTAGCAACTTTCTGCAGACATGAAAAATTCCGTTCCCCAGAACAGTTTGTCGCTGGTGTACATACACAGACACGGAGAGCAATGCCAACTATAGGACAAATACTCTGCAAGTCTTCTTGACCAAACCACTTCAGCAAATTTAGAGACGCCGTGAAATCCTGTTTCTCATTTACCTCGACATCTTCATGAAAATGAATAAATTGCTCATAGAAATCTCTTCAATATCTTCAATTTCTAAGCGCTTTTTTTACTATCACCAAAGCTGCTAGAACCGGCCGTATCTGTTAAAAAGGCGAATTTGTCTTGAAACTACTTAAAAAAAGCATCTCGCCTCTTCAGTAACTGACTGATCAAATTGTCAATTATCACCGGAAATGTAGTGATCCTTAAGTTTTGACGTCCGTTCATTTGGACCCCTCAGATGATCTTGATTTTTCTGGTAGAAACTTTCTTTTCCGACATCTTCTTGTATCTTTTTCATATTCCGTAATTTTGGATATTTCTTTGGCTTTAGTTTCAAAGGGGTCAAAATTGTCACGCGTTTTTTCAAAAAGGTATGTGCACTCGCTTGTGTAACCTTCTGCAAAGAAGTAGGAAGCATTGTCACAATTTTTTTATTTTTCATGAATGCCGCTCCCTGGTAATCTACTGCCCTAGGAATGTGCCTATTTTATCTATTGCTAAATTCGACGCTGCTGCAACTTGATATACATATATATTCTTTGAGGCTTTCGCGGTTTCTCGAACTGTCAGTATTACAATTTACTTTCGGCTTAGACCGCGTCGTTATTTGGGAACTACACCCAGCATTATCAGGTAAGGCCCGACCTGTAGCTTGTCTGCCTTTACAAGCATTTGCTCTAAAAGTCTGAGCAATATTTGTTCGTAGACCCTGCCAGCCTAAGCAGCCTATACATATTATTCAAACCTTGGGGCAGACAAGGATTTGATCTTGATGTATTTTGTTTGCCAGGACAATAATACTTAATCGGCTTATGCCTGTTAGTTGTTTGTGAACCCATACAAACTAACGTTTCGCAAGACATTGCAGCTTGCATCTTGAGAGTGAATAGAACACTGAACTAAAATCCGGAAAGCGGAGGTATTCTTAGAAGGTGCAGCATAAAGACAGTCTTTAGGACTAATGAAACTTTGGAAAACGGTTTCATATCCGCAAAGGATCATATAATATATATCAAATTTAAAATCAGCCGGGATCTACAATATACCTTGCTCCTGTAGCTCAAACTACATCGGACAAACGGGTCGTTCCATTGAGTTAAGATTGCGAGAGCACAAAGGTGATTGCAAACATAAACGCAACACAAAATCTGCGGTGGCTGAACATACTGGTTTAACTGGACATAAGATGGACTTTGACAATGCTCGCGTAGGTACTCGCCAGAGTGCCTCATTACTTCAGATTACGCAAGAGAAGTCGTAACCTTTCATCGCATACATTTATAATGTATCTCTCCCTTAATTCTCTATTCTATTCAGAGTAGCGATTGTCACATGCTTTTCTACAAGTCTGCAGTTTTGGGTTTTGCACGTGGTCTTGAGTTGCCTGGACTATGTAAGATTGGATTCTTCTCCTTACGAATTTTCATATCTGAAACAGTTTTAACGCTAATCTTCAATTCACCGGCGACTCTCTGTAATAATTAAATTAAAATTAATTAACGTGAGATGCAAAAGAAAATAGATAACGTACCTCTTGAATGGAATTAATACTGATCAAAGGTCCCCCATTTTCCTTTTCAACGGTGAAATACTCCTACAGATTAATAAGCAAATTTTGGGCTTGAGAACCAAGATGTTTGCCCGGCATGCTAATTCGTTAACTAGTAAACGGTATTATGCACGTAGTAATATTTGCTTTGATACGATTTAGTTCTTACAAGAACTGCTTTTTAAATGATGAAGCCGACAATAATAACAGACGAAATGATAAACGAAACGAGAATGACAACATCGACTATAATGACAGCAATGCAAAATACTTCAGCAGTAGTCGCTGAAGTGCGCGAGTGCTAATTGACAATTTTCCGTCTTTGTTTGACGAATTAAAAATATGCGTTACCCAAAGGTTTATAGGTGATTTTTTTTTCCCTGGGTCCGTCTACCCTTGGTTCCGGAGACACTTCAGCCAATAAGGCCTATTGTGTAGCCCCTGGTATTTGCTCACACCCAGTCCGTGATCTTACTTCCCTGTACCAAGGCGTACAAGCCACTCACGGGGTGCGTGTCAAAGTCCTCCGGTTCCATGTATGGTTGCCCGAATATGCGTTGTCTTTTTCCAGCCAGCGCATTACAGCTGCATAGGATGTGCATTGTGGTTTCTGGTGCCTCACTGCAGAGTCTGCATGTGGGGTCACCATCGAATTTCTTGATCCTGATCAGGTGATCCTTAACAGTCATGGGCCCTGTTAGGAGGCCCGTAAGGATTTTGAGCTGCATCCTGCTTAGCTTAAGCAGTTCTATTGCTTTATGCCTGCAAGGTCCTTTAATGAATGCCTTGCTATGGGTTAACCCTGGTCTGTCTAGCCAGTAGGTTTTGTGCTGGTTGCAAATCCAGTCGCTGATTACGCTACGGATTGCATATCTTGATATTCCCAATGCAGGTTCAGGCCCAAAAAACGGCCCTGCAGAGCCCTGCCTTGCGAGTTCATCCGCTTTTTCATTTCCTACGATCCCACAGTGGCCCGGCACCCAGAGCAGCCTCACGATGTTCTGTCCTGCCAGGTCGTTGAGTACTTCGTAGCATTCCCAGACGAGTCTGGATGAGGCCTTGGAGCTTGAAACTGCTGTTAGGGCCGCCTGGCTGTCCGATAGGATGTAGATACGCCTACCTACGTAGGCCCTTCTTTTGTTTTCCCGCGCACATTGAAGAATCGCGTATATTTCCGTTTGAAAAACGGAGGTGTACCTGCCAAGTGCAAAACTGTAACTTTGCCTTGGCGTTACACCGTGTATGCCTGCACCAGTTCCCGTCTCGGTTTTTGAGCCGTCTGTGTACCAGATTAGACTGCAGGAGGAAAGTCCGGACCAGGAGATGTCCAGACTGTTCGCTCCTGAATTATGACCTCAAAGAGTGTGTCTGTTAGTGTGTTTTGACGGCATATGGTCCGTTCTCATGTCAAGCATGGGACCTCCAGTGCTATCAAAAACCTCGTATGTTCAGTGTCTGCTCGTAGATTGAACTGTGCACTCTGCAATCTATATAGTCCCAGCCTAGCCTCCCCCCTAATCACCAGGTGAAGGGGAGGGAGATCAAGGAGAGTTTCCATTGCAGCGGTGGGCGTAGTTCTCATTGCCCCCGTAATTCCTAGACAGGCAAGCCTTTGAATCTTGCCTATTCTTAGTTTTGCTGTTTCCTGCTTAACCTTGGGCCACCACACCAAGGCTGCATACGTTATCGCAGGTCTGACCATTCTGGTGTACAGCCAGTGCCACCATGCTTGGTCTTAAACCCCACGATTTGTTGTAGGTGCGTCTGACTACCGCAAGGGTAATCTCCGCTTTCCTATATAGGTGAGAGAAAAGGAGAATGATATGATTCGTATGTCTGAGCTTATATGAAACATTGATCACGTGATGGAAGATCCATTTCCTATACTTCTTGTTATTCTTTGTTTCCATCCTGTTCTCAGCATTCACCGGGACTGCTATAACTCAGGATTATTTTAAATTGCACATCCATGGAGTAATTGAAATTACACAAAACAACAAGAAACCCGCGATTGCTACCTATTTCAATATACACGTAGTTTCTGGGCGTCCTCTACTTCTTTTGCCTGTCCAATTTTGTATTACTTCATCATACACGCAGCTAGAGGCGGGTCAGGCCCATCCGCGTGCCAATTCTACCAATACTAAAACATTGAATACACTTTTTACAGATTTAAAATTCGTCAAAGTGGGATGTTGCAAGTTAGGTACATATACTTCCTCCAATATTTATGTTGTGGATTTGATCTTTATGGTATATGAGTAAATGTGATAATAGCCTTTGTGATCATCAAAATATACTAAAAAATGTACATACACAGTAGTTGCGTGCTGGAAGGTCTTGTTCGCGGTATAAACACCAGTAGACGACGTTTTATTAAATATAAGTAGTTTTTTCCAAAATCAATGTGGTCTATGACGATTTGGACACGTTGTGTCTCGAAAATGATTAATAGTACGAGTCTAATTTGGTGGACGGGTATGATGGAGAATACCGCCTTTATTCGTACAACTACATTATTCCTCGGATCTTCCGTTTCCGGTCAGGTGACATCAGTTTTAGAATTTTAAATAGGACACCCTGCATATCTTAACCTTTGGAAAGCTAATTATAAGACGATTTCATTGGTACCATATTTACGAGGGTTAAATTTGAAAATATGGAAGTACTGATTGTTAAATATACATATAATAAATTTCCCCCATGTGTTCCAACTGATTCCTTCATTTTATTTATATTGTTCTTACACTTTAGCATCAGTTAGAGTGTCTTATGCTTGTATTTCAACTTATACTTCTCAGTAAATGTCCATTCTTTTTCTTTGTGATCTTATACTACTTACCTTGAGCTTCTTCTTATCTTCCAATATTTTTACCTGTGCTGTTAGTGTTTCTATTTTTATCATCTACACTTTATCATATTTTCTTTTAAGTTTTTAACTGTTGCCCAAAACTATTTCATTCATAATCCTAATCCTCGTTTGTACCGCTTGTGCAGTGTCGAGACGGTGTGAGGCAAAGCTAAGCTAGTTTGTGCAATGCCCAACAGGGCCCGACTCTGTGGGTTGCCCTGTTGATGCGAAACCATGCTTGACTTGCCTGGTGTGTGGATGTTTTTGTTAGTCCTCTAATGCGACCGTAATACGAGGAGTGTCATTAATTTGATCCCCAATGGCAAATGCAGACCGGGATCCAGTACCGACCACCCAGGGAATTAGAAAAATTTCCAACCTCTAGAGTGATTCGAACCGGGAAACATTAGGACTATTACATCCCATGCCTGGCTGTCTTACCACTGAGCCAGCCCAGCCTCAAAACTATTTCTTATTGTTATATCCTCCTTAAACTTTTTTCTACTAAATTCTGCTTAAGTTTTGACTTACTTCTGTTGCAATTTCCAAATTGCAAATCGAAATAAACAATTCTCTAAATACTACTAAAAACACTAATAACAGATTTTTGTTATGATTAATAACTCCCCCTACCCATCAAGGACACAAATACAATTTTATGTATTGCAACACAATTGTAATAACTTCATATCAGTAATTCACAGCTACTTTAAAATTTTCTATTAGTCCAACTACAAAGTAAAAACTCCCCAACTGTTTAATTTAGGCAATTTCCTCAGTATGCATTATTTAACATACTTATAATTCCTTGGCTTTTCTAGGTCCTCCAGGTATTCCTGTTAAGAATTCAGCAGTTTTTAAATTGTGAGAAGGGTTCTATGATAAAATGAAATTGCAAAACACGGGTATGTAGGACGATACAAAATTTACAATCGGGTCAATCTTTCAGATATTTGACAAATGAGCTACAATAAACCTAATGCAATAGTATATATGCATGGTTATACATTCCCTACGGAATAGTAACCACCTCTCTTTGAGGCTCTCAGACGCATTTTTCTTTGTGGTGCGTCACTCCACTTTGTTCTTCACCGGCCCTTCTACAGTTTTCCGTTTTTCTTTGCTATTTCTACTATTTTCTTCCACTCTTTCCTGTCCTGTATTTTTCTTCCCCAATTTTTAATTCCCATTATCTCTAAGTCTTTCTCCGTTTGGTCACTCCATCTACTCTTCGGTCTTCCTTTCGGTCTGCTTGCGTCTGGTCTCCAATCTGTGATCTTAACCTCGCTGCTATCCTTCATCCTCTTTATGTGCCCATACCACCTCAGTCTTGCCCTTTTATTGTTCTTACTATATTTTCATTTTGGAGTATCTCTTCTATTTCAAAATTCATTAGTCTTTGGTATTCCCCTTCTCCTATCTTCTTTGGGCCGACTATTTTTCTTATGATGTTTCTTTCGAAAATTTTTAATTTTTCCTCTTCTCCACTTGTCATTGCTGCTGTTTCGGCCGCATACGTAACTACTGGCCTTATTGCTGTCCTGTATATTTTCATTTTTGTTTCCCTCTTTATTGTTTTGTTTTGTATTATTTGCTTGTACTTGCAGTAGGCTCGATGTCCCGCCTGTATTCGCTGTGTTATTTCATCCTTTTTGTCATTTTTGCAATTGATATTTTTTCCTAGGTATCTGAAATTCTTCACCACTTCGAATTTGTATTTATCGATTGTTATCTGTTTATTTTCCTTGTCATTATTTCCCCTCCATATTTCCATAAATTTTGTCTTTTCCTTATTTATTTTTAATCCTCTTTTCCTGGCATTTTCTATAAGCTGTACTAGTGTCTCGCTCAAGCTTTTCTTGTCTCTTGCTTATTGTTCCTGCTACGTCGCATTCCTTTATAATTCCATCCATTACGATGTTAAATATGGTTGCCGATAGTCCGTCACCTTGCCTCACTCCCGCGTAGGTCTTGAACTCCTTTGATGTGTCTTCGGCCGTTAGTATCGCTGCTTTCGTGTTCTTCATTGTCATCTCCACTAGCTTTATAATTTTCTTTGGTATTTCCATTCTTTGCATGTCGATTTTTATTTTCTTTCTATTGAGACTGTCGAACGCTTGTTTAAAGTCGACGAATAGTATATTTGTTCGAATATCATGTTCGTAGCATTTTTCGATTATTTGGCTCAGTATTTGGATGGCATCTACTGTTGATCTTCCCTGTCGGAAACCATACTGATATTCGCCCATCCTATCTTCCATTACTCTCCTCAATCTTTTTTGGATTATATTCGTCAGTATCTTGTAAGCAGTGTTCAGCAGGGTAATCCCTCTATAATTGTCGCATTTCAATGGGTTGCCTTTCTAAAGTATTGGTACTATTAGCCCTTCATTCCATTCTACCGGCATGTCTTCCACTTCCCATATTTGCTCTATTAATTTATGCAGTGCTCTTATTAATTCATCTCCGGCGTCCTTTATCATTTCGTTTAGGATCCCATCTGGTCCCGCAGCTTTGCCATTTTTTAGATTATTTACGGTTTCTGCCACTTCTTCTTCCGATGGTGCATCTTGCCGTTCTTCTGTGTACTGTTCGTTCTCCTCGTCAGTTTCATTCGCTTCCTGTTCCGATTTTGTTAGCAGGTTCTTAAAGTGTTCTATCCATTCTTCATTTTCTATATTTGCCATGTTTGGTTTCCTATTCTGTTTTCTGATGTATTGATATAGCTTAGCATTATTCTTGCTTTCATTCTCCATTTCCTCCATTATCTGTTCCACCCATATATTCTTTTTCTTTTTCATTATCCTGCTTCCTTCTTTTCTTATTTCTCTATATCTTTCATAGTCTGCGTCTTCGCCCGTCTTTATCCATTTAAGCCTTGCATTTTTCTTTTTCCGTATTATTTGCTCACATTCCTCATCCCACCATTTACTTTTATTTCCCCTCTTTTCCATTCCTACTACTTTTTCTGTGGCTTTAATTGTCACATTCTTTATTCTGCTCCATTTAGTTTCTATCCCGTTGTCTTCTTCCATTTTTGTTAACTGCTCTTTTATTTCTTCCCGGTATTCTCTTTTCTTCTTTTTAATATTTTTTGCATCCCATTTTTTCTTCCCTGTCTGCTTTTTTGTTTGATCTATTCCTCCTATCTTGATCTTTGCTATTACCATTATGTGGTCCGTGTCTACGTTTGCCCCTCTGTAAGATCTTACGTCTTGTATCATTCTCTCTCTCTTTTTTGATATGATAAAGTGGTCAATCTGGTTTCCTGTGTTTTTCCCAGGTATCATCCATGTGATTTTATGTTCATACTTATGTTTGAATTTTGTACTGACTATATACATTTTCATTCCTGCTGCCAGATTACACATCCTCATCCCATTGTCATTTGTTTCCTCGTGCACTGTGTTCTTTCCTGCCACTTGTTCTATGAACAAGTGGCAGGAAAGAATACATAGTATTCCTCTTTACCAATTTGTGCGTTTAGGTCTCCTAGTATTATTATCGTCTCGTGTTTTGGGATTTCTTCACACGTTTTTTTCAAGCGTTTTGTAGAACCTGTTTTTATCTTCGTCGTCTGCTTCCTCCGTCGGTGCATACACGTTTATTAGTGCTAGATTTGCTATTTTGTTTTTAATCCTCAGGTAAGATATTCTTCTGTCCACTCTCTTGTATATGATCATTTTCCTTTTAAATTTTTCACTGACCAGAAAACCCGTTCCTCTATGTCCTTGTTTTTCTTCTCCTCCGTAGTATAGTGTGTAATTCTCTTTATCTACTTTTCCTTCTCCCTTCCATCTAATTTCCTGCACTGCCATCACTTCTACTTTGTATTCTTCCATTTGTTTTGCAAGTTCCTCCATTTTTCCTACAGTCAACATCGTTTTTACATTCCACGACGCAATCCTTATAATCGATTTCTTTTTATTTTTTGTCTTTTTCTTATTTCCCTTACGTCCTGCCCTGTCCATTTCCATAGCCTTTGCCGTTTCGTCCGTCCCAACTGTATCTAATTCTGTCGTGTTTGTATTATAATCATCAAACCATATTTCGTCGCAGTTGTCTTCTATTTTTTCTTTATCATGCTTTGTCTCTGTTAGTTTTTTGAAGTTCTACCCGTGTTTGTGATCTTCCTTGATTGTTTAATAATAGCTTCGTTCTCATTTTCCTCCGTGTTGGGTTATTTGTCGTCGGTATTTTCTGGTGAGCGTTGACTAACTGTTCTTCCCCTCTTGCAATAGTAAATAATATAAAATTCTTTGAAAAATGAATGGTACAAGATCAAAGAAATCTTCATTTGAGTTGGTAATGAAACATCAATTTTACTTTTTAACTAGTATTTTACGTATATTTTTAAATTTTTTGGTTTCTTTGCAACTATTAATTGTTACATAAGCAAAGTTTGTATTGGCTTGATATACAGCATTTTTTACTTATATTTTACACAAATCCCAGTTTATATTTATTATAAATGCTTTGCAGCATTATTCTATTTCTGAATCTATTTACATATGTTGTTTTCTCTCCTTCTTTTCATTATACCCTATGGTGCGATAAACCCTTTGTAACAGTAAAGGTACAATTCCGAACACGACGGCAGACTGCAAACCGCAAACTGCAACCGCAGACCGCACGCTACACCACTGGTTTCTATGGTTGTCTACGAAATGCATTCGGAAACCGGCGCCAATGTAGCTTGCTGCTGCTACCTGCTGCGACTGCAGACTGCACTACCGCTCCCGAACCAGTAGTGTCGCTGACTGCATAGTGATACAGTGCGTTTCTTATATGTCTTTATAATCTTTATTTTATATCTCCTTTATTATAGTTAATTTATTTTTGTCTTTATTTTATGGTTGTGTCTTCTATTAGTTAGAGTGTTCTTTAGTTTTAATTATTCTATTGTTGAAAAATGAGTTTTTCGGATGCCGACGAGGAGAAATTGATCGATATTGTGGCTAGATATTCTGTTATTTATGACGCAGCCCACGCTGATTATCGCAATGTTTTAGCTAAGGACAACATTTGGAAAACTATAGGGAAGGAGCTTAATAAAAATAGTAAGTAAATAAATTTCATATATTCAATTGTTTATGTTCCATAATTAACGGAGGCCTCTTGCCATGGCACTGACCCGTATTCGCTACAGAAAAAATCTTTCAGTTTGTCTCTAATTTGAAATCCTTCACTATTGGAGAATCCACCAAAACGAGAAAAGCTTAACATGTTATTCTGGCTGGTTTGTTCATTGATGTCATTAAAAAATGGAGAGTTATTTTCTTCAAGGTAACCATCACGAAGTAGGTTGTGTAAACAACAAGCTGTTAATATCAGGTCATCCACCACATCTGGTGCTACAGCAATAGGAGTATAAAACACCCTAAATACTTGACTTAATAGCCCAAAAGCGTTTTCTGTCACTCGACGACCACGGCATAATCTATAGTTATAAATTTGTTTCTCTCTTTCTAATCTTGCAACTCTTCTAGAATAGGGCTTCATCATATAACCACTAAGAGCAAAAGCTTCGTCTCCAATCAGGAAATGGTTTAACTCCACACTTGTACCTGGCAAACATTTTGGTGGTGGGATATTAAATCTCTTTGTTGCTATGTTTTTTCCCATCGCTGATTTTTGAAATATGCCATTATCAGATTCTTTGCCATATGCACCAACATCAACTGCTATAAATTTATAATTTGCATCCACGATACCCAGCAACACAATTGAAAAGTAATCTTTGTAATTAAAGAAAAGTGAACCAGTGTTTTTAGGTGCTCTCACGCGCACATGTTGCCCATCTATACCGCCAACGCAATTAGGTATATTCCACTTCTGCCAAAAATCTTGTTCGATTCGTTTGAAATCGTTTTCGGTAGGAGGTGGTATCAATACTGGCACCAATTTCTGACTTAAAATCTTGAGTACGTGTTTCACAATTCGAGATATGTAAGACTCTGATATACGGTACGCAAATGACAAAGATTTGTAGCTTTCGCCTGTAGCCAAGAATCTGGAACAATAAAGAACATGTTTAAAGAATAGGCATGCCTTTTTCAGTGTTTTGTATTTATATTTGCAGGTGAGGATTGTAAGAAGAAATGGAAATTCATCAAAGATGGTTACAACAGGGTCAAAAAAAAAATAAATTAGGAAGTGGTTCAGGTGCCCCCAAAATTTCGAAAAACAAAAGACACCAACAATTGTTGTTTCTTGAAGGTTTTTCCCAGCACAGATCCGGAGGTTCCAATATTCCGGCATCGCCACAGGGAACAATAGATAATGCAGACGAAGAGAATGACGAAGAGCAAGTTCTTGCAAGCGAGCGTTCAGAATTACAGGGAAACTTGGAAAATACTGAAATGCAGAACAGAGACGAAGAAATGACTGAAGTGTTACTCGATCAAGAAAACATACCCGAAGTTCGAAGGACCTCAAAATCTAAGGAAAAGCGCCAAAGACGTGGCAATAACGATGACAAACTCCTGAAATTGTGGAAAGATAGGGACGATAAGAGGCAAACGTTATTGAAAACAATATTTCAAAGAAAGGATGACGACGTCGAATTATTTTGCCGTCATATTGCAGAGGTGTTGAGGAATTTACCTCCAGTTTGTAAAGCGAAAGCCAAGAAGCATCTGAGCAACGTTTTATCAGATTATGAAATCATGGCAGCGACACAAAGTTCCAATACTGATCCAACATATGACGAATCCAGTCATATGAACATATTTTCTTCATCGCCATCTTCGTCATCATCGCCATATGACTTCAGTGAACCACATATATCTCCTTCGTCAGAAAGTGCCAATGGATCACCAGGGCCTAGCGGTACAGCAGAAGTTAACGGTTATACACCAGGACCAGTCCACTATATGTCAGAAGTGTATTCGGCCGGTAGCGTTGTGTCACCAGGACCTACAGATTTGTCGTCCCATCATGCAAGTCAAGAAAATCTAGATTTTATTGATATATAAACTTACCTCAAAGTTAAAAATAATTTTTCTTCTGCGCTAACAGCGAGTCTTAGAACTTTTGGTTTGATTTCTTCGGAAATAAAACTTAGTACAAAATTAAACTGTCTTTTATTTAAACGACAATAACTTCTAAATATTTTTTCGTCACTTAACAAATGACTTTTAATCAGCACTGAATAACTCCCTTCATTTGATCTATTTTTAAATAATGGCATTGTCAGCTTTCTTCTTTTTCTGGTATTTAACAACGAAAAGTCATCGTCATCTTCTTCTTCCAACAAAATGCTTAAAACCGTATCGGGAACGTCCATCCCGTCTCACGCAACACTAGTAAGCGACTAGCTGCAAGCCCGGTCTATCGCTGCGTTCGACATTGATCCGACCGCAGGCGGCAGCAGCTTTGCGGTTGCCGTCTGCAGCCTGCAGTTGAGGTCGATCGCTGCCGTCGTGTTCGGAATTGTACCTTAAATAAGATGCAATTCTTTGCAAACTGCCGGTACAAAATACGAGAATGCAAAGTTCAAGTTACTTTTTTAACACATATTTCAATTATTTTCAAAGGCATGTTAAAAGAGTTTGAATTATTTTGCATTCATTAATGTGGTTCTATAAACAAAGTTTTCAAGATAAATAACATTAAATATAGTTTGGTCATGAAATCAATTTTCCACAATACATCTAGAAATTTTGTAGAACAAAAATTGGTCATTTACTGTACATCATTATATTTAGCAAAGTTCTTACAGCTTCCTCCTACATTCATAGCCTTTATTATATTACCTATACACTATATTTCTTTACAAATCACTGCGAACACCAAATCCTGGCCCTGGAGGTTCTGCACTTAAAGAAGTGGGTTTTCCAAATGGTTCAGCTGCAAATCTTCCATTCCTGAAAACAGTTTACTAGCAGTTTCCCATTTATTGTTCGCCATGTATATATGAGAAATCAAGATGTCAGGCTTAAAAAGTATCTAACCTGAGGTGACTGTACAGTGTGTTTCCAATAAGTTTTACTACATGGGGATTGTCTTGTTAAGAGATAAATGGTAGCTAACCTTTTTAAGAAAATACAAAAAAATAGAACATCATGGAGAACATTTTATGTGGTTTTCATTTTTTTGGTTGGACATGTGATACAGATGAACTTAAGAAAAAATCAGAATTCAGCAAGCGACAGCCAGAGGAAGATCCAGGAAAAGGCGAGCGAATTTAACTTGACATAATGCCAAAGTAGTATCATCACATTATTTTTCAATAGCATTTCTGATATTTTGGGAACATATATGCTTAAAATGAACTTACCAAGGACCAGCTTTTGGTTTCTTTCCACATTTAAGTTCATCCAAGATTACTGCCATATCATTAGTTGTCAAGTCCTCCTGTGGAATAAATTATAATATACAGTAGGAGCCTATTTTATCTTTTGGATATTCTTACATAATAATCATCATTAATTTGAACCATAGGTGCATTTACACAAGCTCCTAAGCATTCCACTTCAGAAAGAGAAAACATACCATCAGAGGTTGTGCCTCCAACCTCTATGCCAAGCTTGGATTTAATAGCTTCTAAAATATCATCAGATCCTCTTAACCAACATGGGGTGGTGGTGCAGATTTGTAGATGATATTTGCCAATAGGCTTTCTACAATATATATTAATAATAATAAGGCAGCAAACAATTAACAAATTTCTACAATATAACTACTGGAAAACTTCATTACAAAAACTAAATTGTTTACCTAATAAACATTGTATAAAAAGTAGCAACTTCATAAACCCTCATTTTTGGTAAATTTAATATATCAGCCACTTTATGCATTGCCGATATAGGTAGCCAGCCATGCTGTCGTTGTGCTAAATCCAATAAGGGAATCATAGCAGCTCTCTTATGCCCTTCAGGATAAATTGCTAAGATTGCTTCGGCCCTCTTTAAAATAAGATACACTTTTATAAACTTCCAAGGGGCACTAATTATTCTTTCCATACCTTTTGGTTCTCTGGTGTGAATTCAAAGCAGATGTCCGGATTATCCTCTGGTGTGTCCCGATGTACAAATAAACTGTCATGTTGCAAAGCTGATGAAGTTTGCAAGGATCTAACAAACCCCTTGTGCCACTGAGGTTAGGTATAAAATATTATGTAATAAATTTGTGGCGACTTTTGATAATGAAAAATGAAAATGTACTTACAAGGCGTCCTACATTCCGTATGCTAGATAACATTTTACCTTAACTTATACACTTTTAAAACCTTTAGAAATTTATTTTCTGTTTATTCTTTTACTGTCACCGAATTCGACAGCATTCGACAGGTAAAATTATCATTGAACCAAATTCTTATTCATACCAATTTGCTATATTTAATGTAGCTAGCGTTGTGTCTCCGGAATTTGTTAATTTTGCAGTAGGTGCTATATCACCGACACATCGAAATGTAGAACACAGTAAAATGTAATGATATAATTTCTTCAGAGAAGGATATAAATCTGGGTGTACCACAGGGTAGTGTCTTGGGACCATTATTATTTATATTGTATATAAATGACATCGAGTTAGCTCTTAATAAATGTAAGATGCATGTGTTTGCAGATGACACGATAATTTATATAGAAGGGAAGAATTTAAAAACTAGCAAATTATAAACAAAGAACTTAATGATGTGAATGACTGGCTAAGATTAAATAAATTGAAGCTGAATGCAAATAAAACTAAGGCAATGGTTATAGCAAGCTATAGATTATGTAAAAGCGATCAATTAAAAATTGTAATTGAGAAACAAGAAATTGAATTGGTTGACCAGTTTAAGTATTTAGGTTTTATAGTCAATAGACAGTTAAAATTTAAGGGACATATTAATTATGTTTGCAAAAAGATTGCGAGAAAGCTGGGAATATTACATAGATGTAATAGTTTTGCTTCGAACAAAACGAGACTTACAATTTATAAGTCTTATAATTCCACATATTATATACTCAGCTTCGATCTTGTTTATGCCCACCCAAAATGAGTTAAGTAGGTTACAGGTGTTGCAGAATAGGACAATGCGAATAATTTTACAATGCAAGAGGTATACTATTGGTTACATGTTACAAAAACGTAATTGGTTAGATATTAGAACACTTGTCAAACTACAAACCTTAATCTTTATACAAAAAATTAAACTTGGCTTATTCCCACAGTATTTTTCTGAAGTGTTAGTATCATGTCATGAAGTGCATGGTTATCAAACTAGAAATAAAAATAATTTTTATTTAGAAGCTAAGAATAAAAGATCCACACAAAATTGTATATTCTTTAAGGGTATTAATGAGTACAATTATCTTCCAATCAGTATCAAAGAATGTAAAACTGTTGATCAATTTAAAAAAGAAACCAGATTGTTACTTTTAAAAAACAATGCAAGTTAGTGATAGCTTAAAGACTGATCATAATAAACTTTTA